>RJWT010028541.1:0-15186 GCA_004365215.1 Cuniculus paca | reverse complement strand
CCTCAGACTGCCCAGTTAGTGATAAATTTATTGATTTTAAATAATGAAAATGTCAGTGGCATCTGTCTAGTGTACATCAGCTAAAATCAATTAATTGCTATAAAAGGTAATTGCAGCTACACAGAAAAATTGTTCCTAAAATAACATAATTTTAGGGTGGTTTGTGAATATTGTACTCTTATTAATTGAGCAGCCCATTAATAAATCAATGATTAAAGAATGTTATTAAACATAAAGTAACTACCAACTACCACAGTTAATTCTAAACCAAAGAGAAAAGTCAACAATTTTTTCAGAGAGTCACTTTAATATTCCTGAACCAATGCCAATAATATCCTATCTACATGCGTCTTATTATTTTAGTCTTAATCTTTAGGTTTGCTATAACAAAATGTCTTAGACTAGAAATTTATAAACCATGTCAACCATTCTTTACAGTTCTGGATCCCAGGAAGTCCAAGATTAAGGCACTAGCAGATTTGGTGTCATTTAAAGGTTCACTTTGTGCTTTGAAATTGGTGATTTATGACATATATACACATAATGGAAGGGACAAACACTGTGTCCTCACACTGAAAAAGAAGGAAATCTGCTTCCTTTCACCTTTTTTATATGTATGGGAACTGATCATGTTTATGAATGTGGATCCCTTATAATTTAACCATTTCACAAAAGACTCCATATCATAATATCATCACAGTGAGGGTTTGGTTTCAGCATGAATTTTGGAGAAATTCAGACACACATTCAGAGCATAACACTATGTGAGAAAAATAAACCACTATTTCTTTAGTCCTTTGTAAATCATGCTTCCTATTACATGCATGTGATGCTATTTCTAGATGACATAATTGATCATTCAATTTGATCAAAACAAAAGATCTGTACACTTAATTTAGTGTGGCAACTTCAGTGTTCATTGACTTCACAGTTTGCAGCATATTCAATTTACATATTACTTTTGGGTTTTATGGTTTTGTTGGAACTAGAAAGGTAAGAATTTTTACCCTGCTCTTTCAAACTGAGTTTTATATTACTAAAATCTATCATTCTGTAACAGCGAAGTCTGAGTAAGTACGAACATTTATAAAGTAGAATACAAGACTTTTAGGTAGATGACCACATTTGGCATCATTATTTTACTAGCAATCTTGATGCTGAGAAGTATTAGCATTTATAGAGGCTGTGCTTTTCATGTAGAGAATACAGGACTGCAAGATGATCTATTGGAGTCATGGCAATCCTATGGCATGGGTGCTGTAGTGGGCTGTTTGTATCATTGAAAGTTCTGAAAGGATTTCTATCATTGATCTATGGAGTCCGAAAGAAAAACAAGACATATGTATTTTCAAGTCATAAGTAACACATTATTATTTTGTTTATATTTTATTTTTGCATATGCTTTATAAGTATTTTAGCATTATACACGTATTATATGAGTGCACACTGGATAATACACTGAAAACACTTTTATTGGTAAGGATGTGTAATATGAAAATTTAAAGATAAGCAGTCTTAATAATTAAAATGAAGTGCTTTTTTTTTTTTTCCTTTGTAGTATTGAGGACCTAGTCCAGTCCTGGGCCTTCATAATGAGCTACATCACCAGTACATTTTTATTTGCTTTGCTTTGCTTTCTTTCTTTCTGTCTGTCTGTCTGTCTGTCTGTCTTTCTTTCTTTCTTTCTGTCTGCCTTTCTTTTTCTTTCTTTCTTTCTTTCTTTCTTTCTTTCTTTCTTTCTTTCTTTCTTTCTTTCTTTCTTTCTGTTAAAATCTCACTAAGTCTGTAAATTCCCTAGGGCGAATTTCAACTTTCCATCCTCCTGCCTTGGCCTCCCACAGTCCTGGGATTACAGGAGCACACCACCATAACCTGTTTTAGGGGTCCATATTTTTGTGCCCTTTTTCGTAGACTCCTAGAAGTTTTTTATTTAGTTTTGATTTTTGGTACCGGGGATTGAACTCGCGACTTCACACTTGTCCTAGAAGTTCTTGAAAATTAGTTAGGGTAAAGATAAAGCCTGTAAAGGGGAATTTAAAGGAAAGTTAGTCCTCTAAGCTCTGCCTTCCCAGATCCTATTTTAAATCTCTTCTATATGTGATAGTTCTGAGTTCTTTTTCTTTAGAAGAACAGGTTCAGATATTTAAACAAATATTTGAAAGATACCTGACTAAACAATGTCTGAAGGGGCCAGGGATATAACTCAGCAGTACAAGTGCCTGCTTGGCAGGTACGAGGTCCTGTGTTTGATTCCTGGTACCACTCCCCCCAAAAAATGTCTGAAATCTCAACAAGATCTAAATGTTCATTTCCTAAATTCTGATCCACTGTTTACTGCAGAAACAAAATAATAACAAACATCAAACACTTACATAGAAGGCTCTTGTGGTAGGGAACTTGCATTGTAGATTCCAGGCTTATGGTATAATTATTAGTAGAAGATGCCTATGTGAGAGAGTATAAAGATATGTCTGCAAGTTGAGCAGTGAATACAATATGTAATGGTTGGTGAACATAGGAACAGATCTCTTAAAAGTGAAATTGTAATGAAAGGTAGACTATAGTTTAATTTGCCTCTAATATCATCAGTGTTGGGTCACACCCTCACCAGTGCCATATTTTAATTAAACTTTTACTTTTCTCACTGTGCTCGTATTGTGATACTTTCTATAGGTCTTACTTTCAAATTTGCCTAATGCAACTGATTGCTTTGAGCTTAGTTTCAAATAAAAGAATTCAATAAGATTTTGGTGATATATTTTTAAGTATTGGGCAACTTAGCTCCTAATGCCTACATGATCTTCATGTATATAAATTGAAGACTCAATTGCCTCATAAATAAATAGAGCCGTGTCATCAGAAATCATTTTACTTGTTTATCAGTTTATGTTCAGAAAGTAACTACAAGATGTAACATTTCTCAGTTTCTCTTTTCTCCACCTATTTCGCTAGAATCAACAAAAAAATTTTATGAAATCTAAAAGACAAAAAAAAAAACCTGTAATTTTCATGTCTGGTCAAGATTGTACGCCAAGCTTTTGGCATGAACAAACAAGAGCAAAAATACATTAAGAATATGACTTATGTCAGAGGAAATTTTGAGTCATTTCCAGAGTCTTCTAATCTACTTAAGATTACAAAGTCCATATACACATATAGAAATTTTTTTTCAGGTAATAACTTTTCCCAGTATTGAAAAATGAAGTGACAGTGTACAGACACACTTATAATTAGATGTGGCAATGAAACTGAACTATTTGCCTTTTAACAAAGGGCTGGGATGTGCAATGAGAGAAAAAAATTTGCCTATCTGTACCTCAAAAGGATGCAGTACTTCCTGAGTTTCTTCTGCAGACAACCTTCTGCAACTAGCTTTTTCTAGTTAATGTTTTCAAAGATAACCCTACTTTTCCTCCCTGGCTATAAATGCAACTTCCAGTTACATAAAATTGAAAGTATGCACAGATATAACATTTCCTCCTCTCTAACTAGAAACCTGCATATCAAAAATCCAGTAATTCATTACAACTTCACTATAAAACAACACAACTTTTTTATACGTGAATATTTAAATATGATGCTTTTCAACCAGTCTAAAAGGTTGGATAAAAAAGTTTCTGTAAAATTTAGGTGCTCTAGAAAAGAAGATAGAACTATTGTTTTCTTACTCCTACTATAAAATGTGCTGTTATAAAGGTAGCCTATTGTGTGTGTGTGAGTACGTGTGTGTCTATGACAAAGACCAGGGCTCAAAAGTCCCTCACAAAAAATATTGATATTAACAAAATATTCAAGGTAATATAAGCAAAGAAAGCAAGATGTGCACTGAAAAAATGGTGAGAAATGTTCACCTTGTAATTTTTTGCATTTAAGACATTTCAATATTTCAAACAATATTTCAGACTGTCTTTGCATTCTTTACTTTTTATCCATCCAAAGGCTTTGGAATATAGAAAAAAACTGACACTTACCAAACTTTCAGAGGCTCTAGTTATAGGCATATTTGTTATATCTTAAATGGGTAATGCCTAATTTTCTACACTTTGAATCTGTTACCTATCCCAACATCTACAAACCTAACAGAGAGATGATCTTATGTTTGTTCATTTTTATTTATTTGTTTTGCCTTTTAATGAAACAAGTAAAAACAGACTGGAGATCAAGTTGAGAAATAAATCTCCAATTCTGAACATCATTAATAGGACAGGGATAGTAGTTATTGGATTAGAATGTAAAACATCCTGAAAATTTTATTGAGGTCAGAGAGATACAAAGTATTGAGTAAGATATGTGCGTAGCTTAGAGGCATAATTCTTAAAGAATTGTCATCACTGATGACAGCAGCCCCATAATTCAGCATCTTAGTTACTTTCTTCTCTTCCAGGAAAGGTAATTTCTACTGTGTATACAGCCAGGAAATTCTAAATGTCCATCAAACTCTCTGAGTAAGGAAAACAATAGATGTCTCTCAGAATCTCCTCAGCTCTTCTTGCGTAATGAATGAGCTTTCATTATAAAAGGGAGAGACCAGAAGCTTTATCAGGCAGCCACTGAGCACAGGTCAGCGCTGGCATGTCATTTATGTAATCAGGCAATTTTGTCTAAGGCAGCTGCTACACCGGACAGAGCATTGGTTTCTCCCTGCCAAAGCAGAGATACACACACAATCATTCATTACTCATAGAATGATTGAATAAGTGAGCAAGGCGATAGTCCATTGTACGCTTGTCTTGAGGGATGCCGTGAAAGAAAGGTCAGGGGTGTTTTCTGGTTGTTTCAGATGGGATCCAAGTTAGGAGGTGATGAGTGTTAGCCCTTCATTAGGCCTTGCCTAGGGTGTCTGAGAAAAATGATCTAGAGCCATGACTACCAGGTTGTAGTTGAGGCTGCCTTGAAATGTAGTCTTTCAAGATATTCTTGAATATAAACATTGCATTTATTCTTAAATAAACAGTTACTGAAATACATTTGTATGTTTTTAAAATAGAAGAGACAACAGAATGAAAAAGCTAAATGATGCTATAGAAACACAGGCTTTGGAGAAAGATGCAAAGCTCTGAGACTAGCCCTGCTTCCTTGATTATATGTCTATAATATTTTAAATACTTAATACACTATCCTTAAATACTTAATATACTTACTATAATATCTTCAAATTAGCAAAAGAAGGCACCAAATAATCTCTAACTCTCCCACATCTATCCAACTACTTAACAGAATCTTTTTAAATAAAAATTGACAAACTGGACTCAGACTGGCTATTCTGGGTTCAGAGTTCAGGGTCTAGGATGGTCAGGGATCAACCTCATGAGCAAAACAAATAAAACTGTCACCTTAATCAGGGGACTAGAGTCAGGCTCACTGCATGTGTCCCAGAACCTAGTGCAATCTTCTTCCTTTCAAAGAATGCTGAAATTTTCTCCTACCACTTCCATTTATTGTCCTGAGTTTTGGATTCATGGTAGCTATAAGCTAAGGTTTGCAAAGGACCCTGGTATATATGATGTGATCAACATAAACAGTGAATGTTTAAATTTAAAAAAATTACAATAAAAGATACATTGCCATGAGTCCCCCTCAAAATACTCCCCCTCATGTTTCACACACCTAACCTATTTGCCATTTTCTGAAGTAGCTCTGGAAATCTTTAGTGAGTGTGCTTATTGTGTTGTTGTGGATGTCTTGATGGACTGAATCAATTCAAAATCTGCTTTTTACACTCATTTTGACTTTGAAGAAGAACCAGAATTTACACAATGTCACATCTGATGAATAAGGTAGATGAGGACACTGTAATGGTTTTTATTTGACA
Organism: Cuniculus paca; assembly: GCA_004365215.1. Taxonomy (NCBI): domain Eukaryota; kingdom Metazoa; phylum Chordata; class Mammalia; order Rodentia; family Cuniculidae; genus Cuniculus; species Cuniculus paca. Next base: position 9,374 of record RJWT010028541.1, on the reverse strand, counting down.
GAAAATGCCACAAATGTACTCACAGTCTGTAAATCTACAGCTGAGTTAAACTGCCTGCTGAATCTGAACCTGGATCTACAAATCCTTCATGTCACCGTGCACACTGATCTGCCTCTTAAGAACCTGGTTGGGCACGAAGCTCAGTGCAAGAGCACTTGTGTAGCATACATGAAGCCCTGGGTTTGACATAGAGCACTGCTAAAAACTAAACAAACACATGAATAGCAACAAGACCTAGTTCTCGGTGGTGGGTGCAGTGAATTGCCTGGAAGCAGCTGTTAATCCTACAGAGGCAGGGAGAGGTAGACACAGATGAAAACTGGAGAGAAATGAATTAAGAGTCTTTCTACATAAAAATTAATTTCAAGTGTAAATTGAAAAGCACATGAAAAAAGTCTAACTCTAAGAAAGACAAAACAAAACTAACTATTGGGAGTGGAATATATTTCAGGTAAATTCAGATTTTTGTAGAAAAATCTAACAAAAACTTTAAAATAACTATGTTACAAATTTCCAAATAAGTGAAAGAAAACATTGCTTTCTTTGAAAAGAGTGACAACTTATAAAAATATAGTCAAAATAAATTTGGAAAAAAATGAAGACAAGATTTAAAACCTTGAAAATGGAATATATAGTAATTACAATGAAGACAAAGTAACATATGGCTCAACACAAGACTGAAAATGGTAAAAGAGGAAATTAGTAAGCTAAAATATGTTACCGCCGTGTGTTAATGACAAAGCAGTGAAGAACAGCTAAGAAATATCACAGATTAAACTGAAGTGCACCAATATTGATTTAATAAGTATTCTAGGATATTAAAGTGAAAGAGATGGCAAAAAATCCATGTTTGGAGAGGTAATTATTGGTATAATTAAAGTAAATCTGTAAATACAAGGAGAAAAAGAAGAATAAATCCGTATCTAGATAAAGTATTAGAAGAGCTAGAATCTGTTCTTCAGATCATTGACTATTTAAACAGATCATTTAAAATATGATCAGATGCAAAAAATATATTTGACTTATAAGGAATGGCATATAAATTAAAAACGTCAATGGTTTGCCAGAATTATTTGGCACTGATTCATGCCAGAAGTTAGTAACACTGCATGTTCAGTGACAGATGGAAAATATTTATCAACACGGAATTTATTCCTACAAAAATTCTCTTTTAAGAGTAAGAAAAAAATGGTACTTATAACCACAAATATAAATAATCCCACTCACAGTACATCACTTGAATAATTATTAAGAGATATACTTCTGGCAGAATTAAAAGAAATACAAATAAAATACATTAAATATATGAAACTGTGGTATATATAACATTAATATAATTTACTTAAAAATCAAAGATTAAACTAAATCATTTTTATTTGATTAAAAGTAGAAAGTCAGAAGCAGTAATGCATACCTGTAAATCAACTCAAGAGGCAGAGACAAGAGGATCACTTGAGCCCAGGAATTTAACACCAATCTGAGTCATACACCAAGACCTGACCTAAGTAGACAGATGGCCAGACAGACAGACAAAAGGAAAACTCCATTCCTGACCAACATTAATATGATGGATATAGTGGTTTTTCAATTGGAATATAAAACATACTGAAAATTTTCTTGTGGTTAGAGAGATAGAAAGTATTGAATACAGAAATATGTATCTTAAAATCTGAAAATAATTCTTAAATGAATTTAAAAACCTAGTTTCCAAACCAGTGTAGACAAATAATATATATTTATACATGTTTAATACTTGTGTTGTGCATATATAAAATGAAAGTGATAACAAAATAAAATAACTACAAATCTCTCAGATTCCTATTAAAGTTGAGTGAATGAATGTATTTTATTAAAGAGATTATCAATTTGTAAAGAAAATGTAAAATAAAATCTACCATGTTCTGCTTATAAAGCACATACGAAGCAAAGTCATTCTGAAAGACTGGGTAAAAAGTGATGGAGAAAGACAAATCTTGCAAATTAGTAACCACAAATTAGTATGGTGTTATAAATATCTGTCAAATATATTTAAGTATAAGAATATTTAGATAAATAAAAATAAGTCAATAAAAATTACAAATTTATATGCATTTAAATAGTATAACTTCAAAATATAAAAAGTAGTAACTGATATATGTACAAAGAGAAATGGACTAATTTATATTCATAGTATATCATTTTTATACATCTTATAAAAACAGGTAGATAAAGCAAATTAATAATGATATGGAGGCTCAGGGAAACCTGGTCTATTGTAATAATCCCCTACATGGTCTTCCTGTTTCCATCCTCCACCCATTATTGTAATGTACACTATTTTAATCTAGTGGCGTCACATGATGCATTCCACTACTAAATATGTAAAGTTTTCCATATTGTTATCTATGTTAACAAACACTAGCAATTACATTTTTGAGTGTTAACATTTTCATTCAGATTCCAAAAAATAAGTATTTTATAAACCTCGATAAATATACTAAATTCATAGATTAATTTGTGGAGAGTTGACTTTTTCCTCCCATGAATCTTTCCATCCAGGAAGAGTGTATCTGTACCCTATTCAGGTCCACTGGAATGCCTTCAGCATAATTATTAAATTGCTTTCATAAAATTACTGTGCTGTCTAGCAGAGGAGTATCCGACCTAAAAACTGCAAGTGCTTAAAAATGTGATACAGTAACTTGCTCTACTCTGACTAATTACTTACCTTGACTAATAAAGCTCTAAATCAGAGTCCATCCAGGTTTTTCAGTTAGCTACATAGTGAAGTTATGATTGCAGTCTTTCATTAATCATTATTCATTCAATCTTTCAAGAAATATTTGGAATATAACTAGCACACTGATCCCTGGGATGAAGAAGTTAAAATCTAATCCCAAAAGCCTTATCAACCTAAGATAAAGTAAAAAAATAAATAAATAAGCCAGAAAACATAAGAAAAAGATACTAAATAAAGAGTAGAAAAATTGCAAGTTATGAACCCCAAACTAATTCCTAGATTTTTTTCTCAATCTGTATTGATGCAACAAGTTAAAATTGACAGTGGACTATACAATAAATTTTAATATGAATATAAAATAATTCTGTTAGCAAATAGATAATTAAACTTTTGTGATGATAAAATGGGGATAAACAGCTTCTGAATTCATTTTAAATTAAGGAACACTATCATCTTTAATTTCCAAAATAGTTTATTTTAGGAGATTTCAGTTGCTTATATTTTGTTGAAGATGATTTATTGTTTTGTGGTTATTTTACTGGTTTGTGCTAGGGGAAACCCATCCTATAAATAAAGAGCAGAATAAAAGTTAGGAAGTGTGCAGATAGGTCTCTCTCGAGTAAGGGGATCAACAACTGGAGGCAGTGCTGGTGGAGGGAAGGGTAAGGAGATAAAAATTATTAAGTTGTGTTATGTACATGTACCAACTGCTCACAAGCAATGTAAACACTGTGTACTGCAAACAAGTACTAATAGAAAATTAAAAATTTAACGAATACATATCTATCAGACATCAGGTTTACTAGAAGGATTATAATCCACACTAAAATGAAACTATTTGTTGACATTTTAAAATGATTTATTTGCCGAGATGCTTCCAAGGACTTTCAAAAATCAAATTCTGCAAACAGCAGCTTGCAGTAGGTGAACAAAAATAATTTGCATTACTCAAAAAGACATTTTTCATTTAACACCTAGGGTAAGCTAATTGAAATCTAAAATTGTACTGCTTTCCTGTAGAGTACGAAAAGGGATTATAACGTGAAAAAATTTAAATCTGAATGGTCACACATTTCTAACTCATACTTTCACTGAATCCCTTCCTATCAGGTGACATTTAGGTCTGAGTTAATGGATTAGAGTCCATTGATCACAGCTGGAAAGTATGAGTCACTCTTGTTGATCACTATGCACTATTGCCAAAACCACCCTCTTTCCCGAGCAGAGTCTGATTCTATTGAAGTCTGTCCCAAACAATCATCTGTATAAACAATGATATGTAGTTTTAAACTTGAAGCATATTTTCTAAGCAGCTGAACTAACTATTTTATTTAACTTTTACTAAAGAGCCAGGTTACATGCTGTGACTTTTTTTGGTGAAAAAATAAATTTTGCTTTAAAATGGAATATAGTAATCGTTTATTGGATCAGATTCTGGGTATTTAGCACAGGGACAGCAGTTTACTCCCAAGATTCAACCCTACATTGTGCTACCTTCACAGGAATCTTTTTTTACATATTTTAGATGAGAAGTGAAATCAGAATAATAATTACTTGCTTATTTAATAAAACTTTATAGAATACGTGGGAAAGAGGTTAGTCAGTAAAACAGGATAGATGTCTTTAAGGAGCTTTCACTCTAGAAGTAAACATATGCCTCAGAAAATACTTAACCACAAATGCTGTTGATGACCTCCATAAAGGAAGCAAATAGGGGGCAGAAAGTGGAATCATATTTCATGGAGTATTCCAGAAAGCCTTGTGGAGACAAAGATGCTTAATCTGAAACCTAAGAGTGAGTAATAGGGGGCCCAAGGGGAGGAACATTCTGGTCAGGAAAATGGTGTCTACACACAAGAACCACATGGAGACTAATGTGGCTGGAACATGGCATGTGAGAGGCAAGCAGGACAAATTGAGACTGCCAGGCGGGGTCCAGAGCATGTCTACTTGAAATTAATTCTCTGCATTTCCAACTTGTTTATAATTTTAAAGGAGTCCTATTATAATCAGAACATGCAGACTGATTCTCTAAGCCCACTTTCATTTTATGTTTCATAAAAATAATCAGGATAGATACCTTCTCTCTAAAATTCAATCTACCTACCAGCTTTTCCTCTTGTTCAAATTTCTTTTTAATTACAAAAATTTTACTAAGCTTTTTCTTTATTGAAGTGTTTTAATAAACCTAAAATCTTTTCTTTTTCTGTTGCAGTAATAGAGATTGAACTCATCAACTTCACACCAAGATAAGCCCCAGCCACTTTTAAAAAATGTATTTTTATTTCGACGTAGTGTCTCGTGAGCTTGCTACAATGCCCTCACTGATCTCAAATTTGAGATCCTCCTGCTTCATCTTCCCAGATCATTGGATTCACCACCACACCAGGAATAAAAGCTTTTAAATAAGAAACAAATCAACATGTTTTTGAGGAATGGGTATATATTTGTTCTAATCAGGAAAACAGGAAAAAATCTTCAAGTTAGAAAAAATTGCACTATATTACTATTTGGAGATTGAACACTCAATTTCTCCCACATTACTATATAACGTATTTTTGAAATCTCAAGTTTCCATTGTTAGATTTTAACCCAATCTGTTTGACACTGTAAAGCCTAATATGTTGTCTGCAGAAACTTTCCAGTGAGTTTTTATGAGGTGTAAGACCAGATTCTCTCAGGGGACACAATCATTATTCAAATTTCTTTACTAGCTTTTCTTTGTGAATTTTTAGCATGTTGTTTTATTTTAGCATTAGTGTATAAAAGATGAAAAACTTATTAAAGTTGCTAGCAATGAAAAATACTAACATTTAGAAATTGTCAGAATCTTGGTTCTTAAAACCAAAGTTTTCCAAAACTTAGTAGATTTTAACTGTTGATTCTAGAAAGTTCTATATGCCAATAATTACATACATACATGTGCGCATATGCCTTTATGAGGTAAATTTATTTTCCTGTTGTACTGGGAATTGAATCCTGGACTGCATGCTAGGTAAGCATACTACCATTGAGTTATACCTCTAGCTTTTCTTAAAAATGTTTTAGACATAAGATCTCATTGAAGTTGCCCAGGTTGGCCTTAGACTTGTGGCTCTCCTGCTTAAGCCTCCTGAGCAGCTGGGATTATAGACATGCACTGCCATGCTCTCTTTGAGATAATTTAGTTCTATGTATCTTTTCTTATTTATAGAGTATAGCTTTCTCTTTATTGTAAGGTTTTCTTGAGGCTTTTAGGTTTTTGGGAAAAAGTCACTCTTGGATACGTGGCCAGTCCTTTTCAACAAAACTTTTTCTAATTTTAATTTTTATCAGTTAAAGTGAAATTCAGCTTATGCCTTTTTGAACTAATATCTGTCTTGATTTTTTAGTAAGTGTGGCCTCAAATCGTCAACACTCACTTTTGATGTTCTGGTTTCCTACCTTTGTTTCTATACTGCAAGTTCTCTATGTGTATCGGTAACATCTCAAGTAGTCACAGGTGACTACTCTTTCTTCCTCTGACATGACAGAAAAGAGATACAACTTCCATGTTTATTTTATTAACTGAAGTAAATCTGCCAAACTACAAAAATGCTGATATATATTGGGGACCAAAGAGAGTGTTGGAAGTGTCATCCAAACCTGTTGTACCTTTATTTTAATTAACAAAATAAAACATCGTGTGCATAATTGTATTTCTTAAACATGAATTTTCAGATTCTCATGTGCTAACTACTACTAGTTATGACTGTGCCATACCAACCCCTCTAACCTTTTGGAGAAGAGAGATAACAAATGATATGTACCTAGAGCTTCAACTCAACTCTGAATTTTTTTCACACTACATCATAAAATGGAAAGAATAAAAGTTATGGAATCATAATTTAATTTTAAATAAAATGATGGAAAATGAGATGCATGTATTTCCTTACTCAACAAAATTTGTATTGCTAGAAGGAAACAAAGAACCAGTTACATATTCCTTTTCTACTGCACCGTGTGACTGATAATTGTTCAAAATACCCTGTTCTCTTCACCTAGGTGGGCAGTTTCTCCCATCCTGTAAGTCTGGGTTTGGTTTCATGTTTCTTATCCTGTGTATTTGTTTCACAGGAATTAAACTGAGGCTTGAAAACTACTATTGTTACAGGAAGCTGAGATAGTTAGAATTATTATAGGCAGTCAGACAGGGCCAGGTCCTCCATGGAGCCAATGCAAAAACCTAGATACCCTGCAACTGTAAAGGAGAGAAGCACCTCCTGCTGTGGGCCAAATCCAGGACAACAGATCAAATAAAAACACCTACTTCCTAGGACTGATATTCTAAGTAAGTCTGTAGATGCCTAAGGAAGCTAGGAATCACCTGTCTGAATCCCCCTAGGGAAGAGTCACTGTTCCTTAAACATGCTCGCTGGCTACGTGACTCATATCCCCATTTGTCCCAGACTTAATCAATTTTACCTGAGCAGTTAACCTTAATGGTTAACCATAGTTCTGTCCCACCTTATGCCCACCTTAGGAATTCCCATTCTTCCCCACCTTGGACCCATCTACTCTATAAAAAGTCCCTAAAAGACAGAGTCTCTGGCAACCCGCTCGGGACCCCTTCTGTCTCTCTGACAGAAGCTTTCTTTCTTTCCCCCAATAAATATATTCTGCTCTTAACCTCTGTTGTTCCTAAAATTCATTCTTCAATTTTAGAGAACACGAACTCATACCAGACATAGTGGGTTGGGAGTTTCATTCCCCTGTATCATTTGGAGGTCCCACCGAGATCGTTGGATGGAAGTAAGAGTTGACTTTTTGTTTCATAGACTCTGGACTGGGACTCGTTTAGGTAACAAATAATTTTTATGCTTCAAATTTTGGTTTGTCTCTGCCAGTTGCTTATAATTACTTGTGATATTTGCTTGTGATGTTTTTGCCCATTGTTTTTAATTGCCTTGTCTCTTAATATAGTTTTGTTGGAATGATGATGGATCTAAGTTAAAACATGGGAAGGTTATGATATTTCTTTTATGGGATATTTTATAATTTTGTTCTTGTACATGTGCATTTAAATTAGTGGCTAAATTTACTGGTACTCTTTGCTTGATGATATTTGTATAGTAGCGCTAGAGGGAACTGTTAGTAGAATAGTTCTTAAAAGAAATCTAGCCCAGACAAAAAATATACATGCCTGCAATAAAACTGGGACTCCTTCCACCATTTAAATGGCATTAGGCTGGTGGCCGGTCTCTAAGACTTGGAGGCGAGGTTTCACTGAGACAGACTGGTTCTGATCCTCCTCTATACGCTAGAGGAAATGTCAAGCCTATTCTGCTTCAGTTTCCATTCTTTGACTCTACTTCTAAGCATCTTCCTCACTTTGTACTTTCTTTATAGAGGCATGTAAAATTAGAAAAGACTCTAGACTGTTTCTACCTTTTCTCCTAAGTCAAGCCCATAGAAAATGAGCGTTTGCTAACACCGAAAATAGGGAAGTCATCTTAGATAAAGGACACATACCCCATCTCTGGGTCAGATGAGACATCGGAATTCTGCCCGTCCAGGAGAACACACATAAAAGCCATGTCCTGGCTTAGTGTTCTGGGCACAATCTCTTGTGGAGATTGACCTGAGACACAGTGGGAAGAACCTCCAGAAGGAGCTATTTCCAAAAGCAGCACACTTAGGGGACCTAAACACATTTGGACTAGGGAGGTTCTCCAACCTTTCAAGTTGTGGACTTTAGGTAACAATCTTGCTCAGGCTTTTAACTATCCCTTATAGAACCTTGACAAATGGTGGTCACTCTGCCAGCTAGTAATTGCTCTTAGAGCAGCTGCCACCCTTCAAAGCAGAGGACAGGTTTCCCCAGTATCTGTTTGGTGAATCCCCATTGAAGCCAGTGACCAATGGAATCAATGGAATGTTGACCAGACAGACAGCTGGATTCCTTTCTGGAGAGTGATCTTTGGTTATCTGGGTCAATAGAAACTGAGAATTTCTGAGAATCATGGCCAGAGTGACTCTGGTCTCTCAAAAGTTTCTTCAGTAGACATTGGCTCATGACCACAGAAAATCTCCACTTAACTATCATACTTATTTCTCTGCTAGTAGACTAAGAATTCTCCCTAAGCTTTTCGGTGGATTTTTAGGTTAGAGTACCACCTCCCTTAAGAGATTAAGTTTAGACAGCTTGCAGCAACCGCTATTTACATCTCAGCAGCTAGTAGGGGAATGATTTGCATTTGTGCCTTATATATGTTAATTAAGAGTAAACTGCCTTTTCTGTTTGCCTAGAAGGGTGATATGCCTTTACTAACTTATAAAATGTGATTTTTAAAATATAGTAAATTTAACCTGTGAGCTTCAAAAATACAAAATTTAAGTAAAACATAGCCATGTCCTCCTGCTAGAAAGGATTGCCCAAGTGATTAGATGGGTAACGTAACTGTCTTGGAGGCTTCTTTGCCCTAGGGCCCAGGGCTGGAATTCCCCAGGTCATTTGTTGCCTTATCTATCTCCAGAGGTGATCTCCTTCAAAGTGCAGCCAGAAAAATCCTCCAATTACCAACTCCCCTTTTCTCGTATGCCCTCTTCCAAGGAATAAAAGCAATAGTTTATTACAAAGTTATGCTTCCGTCTTTAAACATACCTGTTACAATAACTTGTCATATGGAAACAAAGT
>RJWT010028540.1:0-15178 GCA_004365215.1 Cuniculus paca | reverse complement strand
AAATTGGCATGCCAGACCCCTAATTAATCAGCTTTTTTATTCACATAAAGAATACTTTCCAGTAGAGTATTAAGAAATGTTGAAATGTCATTATCTTAAAGTGAGTCATGTAATTTAGTCATAGACTTAGGTTGACCTTAATGTGGTTTATTTCAGATTCTTCTGTGTGATTCTTGTGACAGTGGATACCATACCGCCTGCCTCCGCCCTCCTCTGATGATCATCCCTGATGGAGAATGGTTTTGCCCCCCTTGCCAACATGTATGAACCAGCCCAGCCCTTGGTTTTATATCTGAATTCATAATACTTTTTGATAGTCACTCAGTATCTTCCAGTTTCAAAGCAATTTTTAAATAGTGCTGCCTCTTGTTTAGATGTTCACCTTTTAAATATCTTTTAGGTCTTTTTGCTTTTTCCAAAGCAGTTCTCAGAAGTCCTCCAACTTTTTAAAAATTATCATGTATTTCTTTCTCCCGCTTATGTGCACACACAGCACTAGATTTAGATATATACAGAGGAAGAAATACGTGTCTGTAGTTTATCTTGTTCTCTCCTCCTCTTTTTCAATTCTATCTACCTTCTTTTTGTCAGTTTTATTGATAATATCAGGATTAGAAAAAACACAGTTTTTTTCTTTATGATTGAGATGAATTTCTTTTGAGACTGAAGAAGAGGGTATTTCTGTTCTCGGTGCCATTTGGGTACTTTGTCTTACCAGCCCTCACTCACTTTACTTTTAAAGTGATGGTTGTTAATTTCTTAGTGAAGTGTATGTACTTCTGAGGCTTGGCATAGCTTTGCCAAATATATTTTTCAAGGTCTGTTTTGACACAGTAATCATGTGGCATTGTTTTACAGTCTATTTTTTTTTAAATGTAGTAATTGGTACTTCTATATGTTTATATATATATACGAACAGTCTCCCAATGTCTTGAATCATTTGAATTACAAACATTATTTTGTATGGTTGAATCGAATGCTAGTTTTACAAGTTTATTGTGATACTGGGGATTGAACCCAAGGTCTTTGTACTAAGCTACATCCCCAACTCCTTTTTTAAATTTTGAGCCAGGGTCTTGCTAAGTCGCACAGACTGGGCTTGAACTATGATCCTTCTGCCTCAGCTTTCCAGAGTGCTGGGATTACAGGTCTGCACCAGCATTCCTGATTCCAAATGCTATTGTAAATACAGGCTACTACTAGTGGGATAGGCACAGAATGTGGTAGGGAGTCCCCCCGACCCTGGCAATGCTATGTACATTTGTTTAATGTGTGTTTCTTTATGCTCCTTTTCTCTTCACTGAAGTGCCTCTTTAAACACGAGCTTCAATATTCATTTATTATGTGGCCCTTTGTCAGCTCTTACAGCACAGTACCCACGAGCTTAATACGTATGTGATAAATTATTGTGGAAAGGTATTTAAGATGACATATATTTTGCTCCTTTAGAAGCTGCTGTGTGAAAAATTAGAGGAACAGTTGCAAGATTTGGATGTTGCCTTAAAGAAAAAGGAGCGTGCTGAACGCAGGTATTTGTGTGTGTGCTAATGTTTTGCTTTGGAATTTGACAGCAGAATTATCTTGCAGTATAGATGAGTGTTTCTATCTGAAGCAGGAATTGGCAGAATGCAGAGTGACGAGCAAATCTGGCCTGCCTCTTATTTTTATACTGCCTGCTAAGAATGGTTTTGTGTTTTTAAATGGTTGAAAAAATCAAAACTGTTATAATCATATTTCATGACACATTGAGAATTGATATTCAGGTTTATTGCTCATAACTAAAGTTTTATTGGAACACAGCTTTGTTCATTTGTTTATATTTTGTCAGTGGTTGCTTTTGCTCTACAGTAGTAGAGTTGTAATAATATTTAATGATTCACTAAGCTTGAAAAATTCACTATCATTTGAGTTGGTCAGTCTCAGTATTTTTCATTACCTACTATGAATAAATGTTAGCCCAAGTATTGTAGAGATTTTGTATTTAACTACCATAATGAGCATAAGAAAACTGTAAGAACCAGTCTAAAACTTACGTAGGTCAGTCATCTCTTTGTGTGGGCAATGTTAACACTGGTGAATAAAGACCATTTAAGGGCCGGGGATTTAGCTCAGTGGCATAAGCGCCTGCCTGGCAGGCACGAGGTCACTAGTTCAATCCCTGGTGCCGCAAACAAAACAGAACAAAACAAAAACCATTTAATTGCTGAGCTGCATTCAGTGACCATACAGTATAGCTCCATTTCATTATGCCACTACAGTGTGGTCTACAGCAGTTGAACAAGGATTCTAACAGGAAGCAAGACTGATCTTCAGTTTAATATTTAAAAAGAAGTTCAGAATCAAGCCAGTAAATTTTCTTTCTTTCATTTCTTTCTTCTGCCTCCCTCTCTGTTTGTTTTTCTTTTTTTCTGTCTGCCTCCCCCGCCCCCCCCCGGTCTCGCTGTGTAGTTCACACTGGCCTTGAATGCACAACTACCCTCATGCTTCAGCCTTCCAAGTGCTGGGATTACAGGCATGTGTCACCACACCCAGCTAATATTTAGTCTGTTTCTACACATTATTCATAAGTACAGTACCGAATTGAAAAGATGAAAAAGACAAAAAGCTCTTGCTTATGTAAAACTCACATTGTATGAGAGAATCCAGATGTATGAACTAATGATACAATAAAATAGAAGAACTGAAGTATATTCAAAACACTGCAAGGACATTGTAGAGGACCATATTAGTTTTCCTGGGAGTTGGAGTTTTCAGGAACACTTTGGAAGATAAAGCTGTGGCATGAGGACATGTAGAGAAGAAATATTCCAGGCAATGAGCACGGACACAGGCAAAGGCAAAGTCAAAAAAAAGATTTTTTTTTTTTTTTTGTGGCACCAGGGATTGAACTCGCAACTTCGCGCTTGCCAGACAGGCGCTTAGACCACTGAGCTAAATCCCCTGCCTGCAAAGTCTAAAATTAAGGATGGAAAATAGTAGGGTTATACCTCTATAAAGCTGAGCAAGTCCAAATTGCAAACAGCTTTGTATACCTGACTATGGGATTTGAGTTATTCTCTGTAAGAATTTAGGGAACCATCAAAGGAGGAGGAAAGGATGATATTTATTTCATTAAAAAAAAAACCACAACATTAGTAATAGAAAAAGGAATTATAGTTGGGGTGTTGGCAGTAAACAGTGTAAGAACCTATGTGAGACCTGCACTAGGGCAATCTTTATTATAGTAACATGGATGTGTTAGAGATGACTTGCTTTGTTTTTGGGTGGTTTCTTTTTCTTTTTCTTTTTTTGTATGTGTTTTGAAGTACTATGAATTGAATGTAGGACCTTCATGCTGAGCTACATTTTCAGCCATTTTTTATTTTGAGACAGAGTCTTGTTCATTTACCCAAACTGGGCTTTAACTTGGATCCTCCTGACTCAGCCTCCCAAAATATATGGATTCTTATTATCCATTTATACTCTAGTATAGTATGAGAAAATTTAAGTGATGCCTCTTGATTGGTTTTATTGCCTTCATTTGCTACTCTTTTGACTTGTATCCTTTGACTCATGGTGTGCCTTCCAAAATTTAGTTTGTCTTTGGGCATTCAGCTAATTCTATAATCTCGTTTTGTCCTAGGCAGAAGTGACCCTTAGTTAGTGCCACCTCCTAAACTTGTTTGTTTTGTTTTTTGAGGCAGTTTGTCACTGTGCAGTTCAGGTTGGCCTTGAATTCACTGTGTAGCCCAGTCTGGCCTCAAACTTGCACTGATCCTCTTGCCTTGGCGTCCCGAATGCTGGAATTACAGGCATGCCCTACCATGCCCTGCTATTTAGAACTATTGTGATGTTCTGGGTTTCTCCCATTTTTATTTTTTATACTGGAAAATATCTTAACAAAAGATGCTTCAGATTAAATTTGAAATAACCATTTGATTTTTCCTCAGTCTTTCTCACATATGCCCGTCCTGAGAAATTGAGTATTCCTCTGCTTTCTCTAATAGGAGAGATGGAATTAGAGCTGGGATGTTGCAGCAGTGTTGGTACTCTTCTTTATTTAAACGTCATCCCTTCTAAAAAGAGATCTCTGATTATGGTTTTAAACCGTGTACTGGGGATCTAGCTCAGCGGTCTAAGCGCCTGCCCGGCAAGCACAAGGTTGTGAGTTCAATCCCCGGTGCCACAAAAAAATAAATAAATAAATAAACCGTGTACTGAGCTCTAGATGAGACTGTGTCATAGAAAGGAGAGCAAAGTTACTATTGCATGAAGACTCACGTGAACTAGTTAGGTGTCTTGTTACCATTTGCCATTCTCAAGCTGGTTAGCACAGCTCTGGTTACTAGAGCTTCTAGGAAATAGATATAGGTATAGATGCAGATATAGATATATTAATTTTAAGATTTCTAAGTAGTAAAATAGGTGTTTCTAAAATAAATATTAATTGTAAATATAAGTGGTTTCATTTTTTTATGTATATTCTTATTCATTCTTTTAAAAATCTGTGAAATAACTTGCCTAGCACTCATCCTAGCAGCTTAGAACCTTATTTATGTTCATAGTACAAGAACACCTTTTTCCTTATTTTCAGTTTTTTCCTGTTCTTACAGTTAGTTAAGTTTTATTAGGTATCTTTTTCACTATACCAATGGTGGTGAACACATGGCATGCATGCTGCAGCTAGTTGTTTCTTATCATTGAAAGTTCTAAAAGGTTGGCCATCACTGCCATGCAGTGGAAAAGGTAGCTTGTAAAAACATTAAGGAGTATCCTTGTCCACCTTATTCACTGGGTCTGGTACCATGAGACTTGTGGCTATTTCTTGAAATCAAAATGACCATGAAAGGTAAATGTTTTGAGTCCATTTAGGACATCAAGTCAGCTACAACAGCACACTTAAAGACATTTACAAAAGTAGACTTTGAGAAAGGAGCAAGAATGTTAGGATAAATGTGTTCCTAGGGATAGGGAGTATTTTGAGGGGGATTTATGGCAGCGTGCACGTGCACGTGTGTGTGTGTGTTTTAATTTAAACATTCACCATACTTTTCCATCACATTTTTTAATCACACTTTTAATTATATGTGTGACATATTTAATAAGAGGCAGTTGAAGCCATGAAGTCTTCCTTGGACTATTTCTTCTTCCAAGTAGCACCATTCTTACCTTTCATTAAGTTTTTATGAAAATTATCATTTTCATACATGACAGTTTTTCTTTAATAGCTCCATAACCTATCTATGTGATTCTTTAATAGTTTCATGACCTATCTATGGGATTCTTGTTAATAAGTCAAAGATTTATAGGTGTGTTAGATTTCAGAGATTTCAGTCCGTGGTCAACTGGGCCTGAGGTAAGGCTGAGAATTATGGTGGAAGGGTGTGGTAGAGCAAAGCTGTTTACCTTATGGAAGCTCAGAATCCAAGAAAGCAAAAAAGCCAGAGAAGAAGGGGGAAGAGAGCCCTTTCAAAGGCACAGCTCCTGCAACTGGTGCGCTGCACCTGCTCCCTACCTCCTAATAGCTCATTCAAGGTTGTTAATCCATTCATGAGTTCACAGCCCAATGAGGCCAGCAGTTTTCTTTATCTTGCTCTTTCACCAAGGTATTTCTGCTTCATCATGGACCCAAAAGCAATGGAACCACAGACTAACACTTCGGAAACTGTGCCAGAATAAACCTTCCCTTTAAATTGTTTGTCCCTGGCATTTTGTCATTGTCCTGAAATGCTAACACATTTGGGCAGTAAAGGCTGCAGTCTAAAAGGATTAAGACAGGTAGATGCATTAATTTCCTTCCAGAAGGGATATTACAAGTAAAGGGAAGAAGAGTTGTTACTATTTAAATTCATTTTAACATATCCTGGCGTGTCAGAATTCATCTGTCTTTATTGTGTTGGATTAACCTTGCAAAAGTGCGAGAAAGCTCCTGCAGTATGTAGCTGTTATGTAAGATTTGTTGAACTAAAATCATAAAGGTCTGTTTTTTTGGAAATGAAACTGCAAATGTCATTGGTGGTTCAAATCCTGATTTTCTGGCTTTAAAGATTTCTTCATTGTAGCACTGTAGAATGCAGAGTCGTATCTCCACATTGCTTTTTATTTTTATAACAAGAAGTGAGTGGTCTTAGTGTGATTTACTAGGATCTTGTAAAGTTTTGTTATATCCATAATTCTTTTTTATAGTGATATTTATTATAAGATTATAATTGTGTATAGTCACACAATGTTACTTAAAAAGTATTCTAACATAAAAAAACTAGTTTAGTTCAATCAAAGCTGGCTTTCCATCTAATAATGTAATAAAGTTGCATCTTGACAGTTGCATGTGGTGGCACACACTTGTAATTCTACCACTCAGGGTGGCTGAGGCAGAAAGATCAATCCCAAGTTGAAACCTAGCCTGTGCAGTTTAACAACTTAGCAAGATCTCTCTCTCAAAAATACAAAATTAGTAAAGGACTGGAGATGTGGCCCTGTATTATGGCTTATGTCTAAAGATCTCCTTAAAGCCTTATGCAGTCATAGGTGGGGCTTTTCAGAGGTGGCGGAATCTAGTGTGTGATGCTGGGGTTAATTAAGAGTGTGTGATTGCTAAATTAGTCCACTGATTGGTTTGGCATAGTTCTGGGTGGGGAGAATGGGAATGCCCACCATGAGTGTGAGTGGATAGAATGTAAGCGGCAGAAAGAGGGCTGCTGTGATTATTTGCTGCTTGCTGCCTTATTCCCACCATGAACTGTTTCTCCTCTGCGATGCCACCATGCCCTGGAGCCAGCCAGTTGTGAACTAAAACCTTTATGTAATGAGAAACAATAAACCTTTCCTTCTTTAACTTTGGGTGTTGGGTATTTTGTCTCAGCAATTAGAAAAGTAACTGAGACACCCTAGGTTCAGTCCCAAATACCAAAAAAAAAATTTACTGCATGGATTTTTTGTAAAGCTTCCTTGTCTGTTGGTTAAAGGTTTTGTTTCACTGGTATAAGTCAGTTCAAAACAATTAGTGACCATTTCTTTAGAAAATTTAGTATTTCGCACAGATACTAATACTGTATTAAGTTTTATAAATAATAGCTTATATATTTGTGACTTAGTCTTCAAGTACCATGAAATTATAATTTGATTATTGTGTTAGTAATATTTTCATAGCAATTTTATTTTTAACAAATCTTACTTTGTGTTTGTTTGTTCTTTTATTTAAAGGAAAGAACGCTTGGTATATGTGGGTATCAGTATTGAAAACATCATTCCTCCACAAGTAAGTTTCTGTTTTATAGTATTTATAAAGGAAACTGCTATGATTATTCCAAAATGTAGCCTGCCTCATATAATGTGATTAGTTTTAAATATATATCTTTCTATTAAAAAGTGGAAGTTTAAGACCTTATTGAGATTGCCCATAGTCCTTCATCATTGATACTACGTATATACAGATAACCTAAAAATGTGGTATCACATCCAAACTAAATTTATAGCTCATTCTTTTTTTTTTGTGGCACTGGGGATTGAACTCACGACCTTGCGCTTGCCGGGCAGGCACTTAGACCGCTGAGCTAGATCTCCAGCCCTGTTTTTGAGACAGGGTTTCACTATGCCGTTCAGGCTGGCCTTAAGTTCACTTTGTAGCCCAGGCTGGTCTCGAACTCACAACGATCCGCCTGTCTCAGCCTCCCGAGTGCTGGGATTACAGGCGTGAGCCACCATGCCCGGCATATAGCTCATTCCTTTGGAGTATATGTTTTGTTAGTTTTTAGTATAATCTGGGTAATCTGTGTTTAGGCTTTTTGGTGTTATTTATGTAAAATGATTTTTTTGTTTCTTTGTTGAGACAAGGTCTCATTTTATAGTTCAGGTTGGCCTTGAACTCACTGTATAGCCCAGTCTGGTCTAGAACTCAGGGCAATCCTCCTGCCTCAGCCTCTCAAGTGCTAGGATTACAGGCATGTATCACCATGCCTGGCGGTTTATGTAAAATGATGAAAGAATAGTTGAGGAAGATCTGACTTTTTAATTTCCTGCTTTCAGGGTAATCGAAACTTTTTTTTTTTTTTTTTGGTGGCACCAGGGATCGAACTCATGACCTCATGCTTGCCAGGCAGGTGCTCAGGCCAGTGAGCTAAATCCCTGGCGTGTAATCGAAACTTTTTAATTTGTACTTCTCATGGTTTAGTTTGAATGATTACCGTTGTCTTGCATTTTTGAGTCTATAATTAAGACAGCTACTTGTCAGTGAAAATACATGGATCATAGTTTCCCATTTGAAGATGTTTTCATAAACAGTTTTTTTCAGGTTTATGTAATTAATTAACTCACAGGCTTAAATAGTTTGTCATGTTATTTTTCATCAGCATAATTACCTTTCTTTCAAATAAGTTATTTCATTCACTAAGTATTCAAATTTAATGAATATCTTATGTGTGTCAGATTTAGTTATTGGTTAAAAAGTTTTTATCAGTGAAAAAACTTAATTCTGATAATTTTTAAACAGGCAATTGTAACCTCATAGTAATATCAGAATTTTAATACAGATGTGTTTAATCCTTTGATCAGAAGTATTCCTTTTTTAGTCTGTATAATAATTAGTATTCCCATGTGTATTCAGTTTGGGGAGAGTAATCTCAAAACTTTTTCAAACTTTAACATTGGTGCCTAAATGGAGATTATGGAACTATTAATTCCAAGAAATTTTATTCTGTCATATCTATATACTTACTGTATTTTTAAAGGAACCAGATTTTCCTGAAGATCAAGAAGAAAAGAAAAAAGATTCAAAAAAATCTAAAGCAAACTTGCTTGAAAGAAGGTCAACAAGAACACGGAAATGTATAAGCTACAGGTATGAAATATATGGAAATGGCTGTAGTCAAAGAGTATAAAACAGTTTTTACAATTAGCATGACCCAGAAGCATTTGGCTTTCCCTTCACAGTGATTATTAATAGTTGTACACACAGCTGTCCCTTGGTATCCACAGGGAACTGATTCTAGGACTAGGGATCTGAGAATGTAGTTCAGTGGCAGAGCATGTGTTTGATACTTAGCACTGCAAAGGAGAAAAATATTCACGACTCCCAAGGATACCAAAATATGCAGATACTCAAATTCCTTATATAAAAACAGAGTGCTCACATATAAGTATCACATTTTCTATTTGAAGTGCCTTTAGATCACTTATAATACCTGGTACAATGTAAATGTATTAGGTGGTTGGTTTATTGTATTGTTTAAGGAATAATAACAGGGAAAACATGTATATTCAGTATAGGCACAGATTTTTCACTCATACTCTCAATCAGCAGTTCCTAGAATCCGTAGATGCAGAACACTTGGGTAATAATGATCATCTGTATATTTATTACCTTTCATCTTTTTTGGGGGGGGGTACTGGGGATCAAACTCAGAACCTTGCACTTGCCAGCCTTTCATCTTTAGGGTCACATAATTTTGGAGCAGTTATCTTTTCCAAATACAAATATCCTCAGGCCAGGGTGAGAAGATTACCATGAGTTTGAGGCTAGACTGAATTCTACTTAGTTCAAGGCCAGCCTGAACTAGATAGAAAGACTTTGTCTAAAAGAAAGAAAGAAAGAAAGAAAAAGAAAGAGAGAGAAAGAAAGATCTGCAACGCACGCAGTCTGGTCTCTATCCTTCTAGCTCCATCTCATCCACACTTTTCTTGAACCACTGTATATTCACTACACTGTCATCTTGTTGTCTCTGCATGTTCTGTTTGCTTTGTCTGTTATTTTCATCTCATTTTTACTTTGTTAACCTTTGTTAGATTAAATCTCACCTTTATATACACCCTCATACCAACCAATTTTTCTCTTTGAAAGCACTTGCGTTTATATCGTGATTAAAATTATTTCAATGTTTCTTTCTGCCACTAGAGTATTAGTATAAAAGGTAAAGACCATATCCATCTTATACATCCTTGTGTACTTTACCCCTAGCATAGTGTTGACAAATAATAAGTGCTGAGGCAGGAGAATCATTGTGAGTTTGAGGCCAGCCTGGGCTACATAATAATTTTAAGACAAGCCTGAAGTACATTATGAGACCTTGTCTCAAAAATAAGAAAAACAAAGTTGATTCAAATTTTTAAAGGATATGAACCTAATAAAAATGAGAGTGATGTTTGTCATATACACTAAATAATTAAGAAATACATAAATACTACAGTAAATGTGTTACTTAGCTTTGATAAAAGCTTGTCGAAGTGGATGCTTATAGTTTGTAAATTATGACGTGGTAAAAGTGTGTGAATTCAAGTAGAAATATTATAAATGTGTGTATTTTGTGTATTCTTCCACAGCTCTGTTCTGCTAGGTGCATTTTTTTTTGTATTTACTTACTGTTTCTCACAAATCAAACAGCATATTAAGTCCTATACTATAACACATTGTACTTAAATTGTTTCATATCAGTCACACTGAACAAATTTGCATCTTCAAAGCAAGCATTGTAGCAGAAATGATTCCATTGTCCTGCAATCCTGATGTAATTGTGGATAGAAAGGCACAGATTTTATTAAGAAACTTAACTGTCATCATTTAATAATTGTTTACCTGATTCTTAACTACAGCGAGCACTAGATTGAGGATCAAAAGATTAGAAGTATAATCTTCACTGTACACTTACTGGTATGTGTCTTTGTGTGATCCATGTCCACTTTCTTGGTTGCCTCATCTGTGATGATGGATTATTACAGGTGATTCCTTTCAACTCTAGAGTTGTATAATGTTAATATAAGAAGCTACAGTAAAAACTTTTAAGCATAAAATATATTGTGTGGTGCATTTTTGATACTCTACCTACTAAAAAAGATTTAAGGAAGGCATACAATCTTATATAAGGAGTAATTTGAAGCATAATACCAAAATCAGAAACAATCATTGAAAAAATACTTGATTGCATAAAAATTAAAAACTGAGACAGACTCAGACAAGAGTATTTACAAAGGAAAATGTGTAGAGTATTTAGAATTTCAAGGGAATGGCTTTTGAACTTAATAAAATGCAATGAATACAGTTTTTTTCACAGTAGAGGCAGTTGGAAGGCAATCTTTGTGTGTCACATGATGACTGCAAGGAATTGTTGTGTATATTCAGGCAGTCTGTTGCTGAGCAAATTTGTTAAGCACAAGTACAGTTTCATCTGCTTTAAAGACTAGAACGGGATAGTTTTTGTTCATTAGAGTGCAGCAAAGGGGCCTCACCATCGATGTGATGGCACAGTTATAAAGCTAGCAGAACAAGATGTCAGTTTTCCTTTCTCAAAACAAAACAAAATTTGCAAAGGCTAAGAGGATGTAGTCTTTAATACAGAAAAATTGTATACTTTGTTAAAGATAAACACACTAGCTTAAAAACTGAGCAGAGAACCCAAACTGGTACTTTAGAAAAGAAAATGTAGAAATGAGCCATAAGTAATGAAAATAATATTTAGCTGTACTTAGTAATCAAAGTTAAAAGAATAGGAAAAGAACTTTTTCCAAAGTAGGAATAAAAAAATTCCAGTTAAAATCACTTTATGATTGTTAGTAGAACAACTTGTGAACTTTTTAATTTTTTTTTATATTTTGAGATGGCGTCTTGCAAGTTGCTTATGCTGGCCTTGAACTTGCAGTCTTCCTGCCTCCGTTTTATGAGTAGTTGAGATTGCAAGTATGTGCCACCATGCCCAGCTAAAGGGAGGTTTATGTATAAGAAAATCTTACAGATTATTTAGTCTTGTCCCTTTTCTTTTCTTTTTTTTGTGGCACCAGGGATTGAACTCATGACCTTATACTCGCCAGGCAGGCACTTAGGCCACTGAGCTAGATCCCCAGCCCTGGTGTTTTTGAGACAGGGTCTCACTATGCAGTTCAGGCTGGCCTTGAGCTCACTTTGTAGCCCAAGCTGGTCTCGAACTTGCAATGAGCCTCCTGTCTCAGCCTCCCGAGTGCTGGGATTACAGGCGTGAGCCACCACGCCCGGCTTCTTGTCCCTTTTCTGTAAGTCAGAAGACTGAGCCTGTGAAGTAAAAGTAAATTAAACTAGTTGTACACTTTTGATCATTGGTATATGAACTTCAGTAATAAAATATACATTTCAGTTGCAATAATAATCCTAACAGTATTACTTATAGAACAGTAATATTGTTCAGTTTATGTTGCCATGTAATTTGTATAATTAAGGGTGGGCCATAGGCCACATCTAGTTCAGTGCTAGTTTTACACAACCTGGGACCTAACAATGGGTTTTACATTTATAAATGACTGAAAAAATGATCAAAATAATAATAATAACAAGGCATAATAACACATTCCTGTAATCCCACCATTTTGGGAGGCTGAGGCAGGAAGATTGTAAATGACAGCCCAGGACAGACAACTTAGTGAGTTAGGCAGACCCTGTCTCAGAAGGGGAAGGGGATGCTGGGAATTGTAGCTTTGTGTAAAGGCTCTGGGTCCATTCCCCAGTACCACAAAGAGGGAAAGTGAGAGAATAAAAATATTGATATTAAATAAAAATTACATGTAATTCAAGTTGCAATACAGCCATACTCATTTTCTTACATACTTGTGCCTGCTTCTCCATTACAATGGCCTACTCGATAGTTATGGCCAAGACTGTATAATCTGTAAAGCCTAAAATATTTAATCTGTCCCTTTTTAAAAGCTTTTTGATGGGCTGGGGATATAACTCAGTGGTACTTGCCTCACTTATGTAAGACCCTGGGTTCAATTCTCAGCAGTGTAAAAAATAAATTTCTGACTATACTTAGTTCATTTTGGTTATCACAAAATACCACAAACTGAATAGCTTATAAACAAAACTTTTTTTATAGATTGCGCTTCTAGCTTTGTGTTCACATGGTAGAAAAGGCATTGGTATCTGTTTCCTCATGTATGGCTCTTGTCACTGTAACCTCACATGGTAGAAAGGGTCTCTCTTTGTCCTTTCTTCATGAGAGCATTCATCTAATTCTTGAGGGCTTCACCTCCTAATACCATTGCTTTGATAGTTAGAACTTCAAGAGTTGAATTATGAGTCAACACAGTCATACCATAGCAGAAAGCTGATTTTTAAAAACCAACCAGGTGTGGTGATGCACATCTATAATCTCGGAATTTGGTAGGCTGAGGCAGGAGGATCCCCAGCCTGAGCTACAAAGTAAGTTCAAGGCCAGCCTGAATTACATTGTGAGACCCTTTCTCAAACAAATACGACAACAAAAATAAGTCAAAACCCAGAGCAGGGCATCGGGTTATACACCAGTAATCCCAGCACTGAGGCAGGAGGATTGTGAGTTTAGTCCTTGACAATTTAAGAGACTGAGCAAGACTATTTCAAAAGAGAAGCCTTGGGACAGCTCAGTGTGAAGGTCCTATGTTCACTCCACAGTAGCACCCAGTAAATAAATACAAATACATGTACATGCCAGGACAGGCTGTAATGTGATCATTTATATATTTTAGATTTGATGAGTTTGATGAAGCAATTGATGAAGCTATAGAAGATGATATCAAAGAGGCTGATGGAGGAGGTATGTGTTTATCAATTTTTGTTGTATAACTCTGCCAACAAATTATTTCAAATTCCCAATTTACTTACTCTGGTTCCAAATAGAATACTAATGAAACTTTTCTGTGGCAGTTCACACTTCTTGAATGAAAAAGTACAAACAGCAAATAAATACATGAAAAAAATGTTCATCATCACTGGTCATTCAAGAGATGCAAATTAAACCAATGCTGAGATTCCTTCTCACCCAGGACAGAATGACTATTATCAAGAAATCAGCCAATAACAGATGCTGGTGGGGCTGTGGGGAAAAAGGAACCCTTCTCCACTGTTGGTGGGAGTGTAGACTGGTGGAACCAGTGTGGAAATCAGTGTGGGGATTCCTCAAAAAGCTAGGACTAGAGGTTTCATTTGACCCAGCTATTCCCCTTCTTGGTATCTTCCCAAAAGAATTAAAAACATCAGCCAGGCATGGTGATGCACATCTGTAATCCCAGCTCTCGGGAGGCTGAGGCAGGAGGATTGTTGGAAGTTCGAGACCAGCCTAGGCTACAAAGTGAGCTCAAGTCCATCCTGAACTGCATAGTGAGAACCTGTTTCAAAAATACCAAAATAAATAGATAGATAAATAAATAAATATAAAAAATCATACCACAGCAATACATGTGCACCAATGTTTATAGCAGCACAATTTGTAACAGCTAAGTCCTGGAAACAACCCAAATGCCCATCACCTGAGGAATGGATAAAAAAGATGTGATATTTTTATGCATGGAGTGCTACTCAGCCATAATGAAGGATAAACTTGAGACTTTTCTAGGTAAATGAATGCAACTTGAGACTGTACTCTGTAGTGAAATCAGTCACATGGGTAAACATCATATTGTCTCCCTGATGTGAGAAACTGAAAGAGTAAATAAAGTCTAAAGTGTACAATAAATATTGTGAAATGGGAAGAAATTGTTAAAAAGAGAAAATAAGAGGGAAAGTGGAACAAAAGGAAGGGAAAAGCGAAAAAATGCAAGTTATACTATTAGTGTCTCTTAGTTCATAGAAAAAAGGAAGGTTTGCACTAGTATTGATTGGAGCATTTTTTATGCCCATATTTTATACTCTTAAGTGTAACTACTTTAAAGATTATAATATGCAGTACTGTTATTCTATAATCTTATTAAGAAATTTTGTTTTACATTTTTTCCATAAAATTTAAAAAAAAATTTAGGGGGCGTCTGATTTTTTTTTTTAAGTTCTTTATATATTATAGATAGTAATTCTTTGTCTGTGGAATAGCTGGCAAAAATCTTCCCCAAACCATAGGTTGTGTCTTTACTGTAGTGGTTTATCTTGCTGTGCAGAAGATTTTTTAATAAAATGAGATTCCGTTGTTCATTCTGTGTGATATTAACAGTACGATCAGGGTTTTATTCACTAAGCCTTTACCTATGCCAGTGTCTTCAAGAGTTCTACCTATTCTATCTTGCAGCAAATTTAATGTTTCTGTTTTAATATTTAGATCTTTGATCCATTTTGATTTTAGTTTAGTGCAGACTGAAAGACAGGGGTACAGTTTTAGTCTTTGGTATGTGGATATCAGTTTTCCAGCACCATTTGTTAGAGAGGCTTTCTTCCAGAAAAGATGATTGGCTCCTTTGTCAATGATAAGGTGGCTGAGTATGTCTGGAGTTGTTTCTG
>RJWT010028539.1:0-15226 GCA_004365215.1 Cuniculus paca | reverse complement strand
CAGAGGGACAGGGAGAAGAACAGGGCAAAGAGAAAGCAAAGTCAGTGTCTAAAGGTGTGTTCCATTGTCCAGGCAAGAGAAGGCCATGGCTGTCCCTGTATCTACTGACCAGTTGAGGACACTACTGTTAGCGCAGCATCTCTAGCCCTCAACACAGTAATCTCAGCCCATACTTTCTGGAGTCAAACTGAAACATGAGACTTTACGTCTAATTCAAATGCAACATAGCAGTTAAAGGACAACTTTTTTTTGTACCAGGGATCGAACTCAGGAATGCACACTTGCCAGGCAGGTGCTTATGCCACTGAGCTAAATCCCCAACCCTAAAGGACAGATTCTTGATCTAAAGTCAGATCTTTATGGGTCCCAGCCTGGGACACTCTGGTACTGGAAGACCTGTCATAAAGCAATCTAACTGATCTTTATAAATTATTTTCCAGTAGTGATATAATTTTGATGGATAATATTAATCAAAATATAAGAGATTAGTCATCTATTTCCTCATTTGCTAATTTATGACTTCAGTTTCAGATAGTAGTTATAACACTCATTTTACAGAAAAGAAAGCTAAGTATAATAATCAAGAACACGTACTTAGAAAAATAACTGAAACAGTTATGTCCTTAATCAAGGAAGGCCAAATCTCTAAGTTTTAGCATTAAATCCCCATATGTAACATCAGATCACTAGTGTATTTTGTTTTAGATACTATATGCTCACATGTGTTAGAGTTAATCCATAATAGAAGATGTCTCCCAATTTGTTGATTAAGAAAAAAAATAGGCTCACTGTGTTTAAGTATGTGATTTGCCTGTGATCACAAAGCTGGTCAATGGAAAAACAAGAATGAAAGCAAAACTCTGAGGTCTGTCTCCTTGCAGAAGGGAGGGAGAGGGCGGTAGGTTCTACAAGTCGTGCCCCCTTAGGGTTCCCATTCTGCCTCCCCAACAAGCCAGGACAAAGCCCCATGGGACACGACATGTTACCAAGACCATGAGGCCAGCACAGTAGGTGAAAGAATGGGCATGCTGAGCTGTGTGATTTTTTTAGATTAAAAAATAACCACTCATTTATCATGACATTGGCTAGAATTGAAATGAGAAAAATGGAAAATAATATAAACCCACTTTAAAGAAAATCACTGTATCAATCAGTTTTCCCATCACTGAGACACAGCACACCCATAATTTAAAAGAGGAGAGGTTGGATCTGGCTTATGGTTTCAGGGGACTCAGTCGGTGGTCAATTGCTCCAAGGCAGGAACATCACGGTGGAAGAGGACGAGAGAACACAGCTGCTCAGTTCAAGGTGGGTGGGGAGCGGAACAGGGGAACAGTGCCAGAGAGGAGGGAGGGACCAGATATAGACCCCAAGGTCACCCTCCATGACCCACCAGACACACTCAGGAGCGTGCTTTACTAATTCTTGGGCATTTCTTAGTCCAATCAAGTTGACACAACACCATTAATAGCCGCAGTCATGTACAGGTGAACAAGCATCAGTCACGTACGGATGCATGCATGAGTGCATGTGTGTGTGTGTTTGCAAAAAGTTATTATCAGATTGCCTGGTTGTAGACAAACAGGCTGAAACACGAAAAGGAAATGAATTATACCCTTTGCCATAGTAATGTCTAACCTTTCTAATTCTCCCATTCCCTCTTCATTTCCTTGCTCCACCCGTTAAGTTTATTTTGCAAACTCGCATTCCGGTTGTTCTTTATGTTGTTATATTGACAGCTGCCCTGTCTCTGGGATTTGAAGTGTTGTCCAAATAGTCACCCCTTAGAAGTTGAAAAGGACCAAACATTCCTTCCCATCCACCATTCATGGTTTGCTGCTGTGAGCTCATAAAACCAGAAGATTTTAAACTAATATTGGGGAAGTAAGTGGAAAAAGAAGACTGGAATGCTAAGAGAATTCCAACATCCTGCTCGTGTTCCTAGGGCAAAGCACTAATCATTGTTCTAGAAAAGAGGCAAAAAATAAATCAATGACTTTGCTTTGAAACTGTGATATTCCTAAAGTAGAAGATTAGGGCTCTGCAAGCAGGACAACCAACTGTGCCTAACCTGTCAGAAAAATCTATGACTGATGGACTGAGCAAGATGTTCTCTAAAAAGAGAAGCATTGGCATTCCTGAGAATCAAAATGACTCCAGGATTAGGACTTCTTAGCACTGTTCATAGGACCAATCAGAAGGCACTATTTCTAATCTTTCATTTACATATGAATCTGACCAATTGAAAGGCACTGTTCCTAGTCCTTTATTTGCATATGAGCCTGACCAATCAAAAGGTACTGTTCCTGATCCTTCATTTACATACAAGCAGAGCCAATCAAAAGCTACCATTACTGATCCTTCATTTACATACAAGTATAACCAGTCAAAAGTTACCATTACTGATCCTTCATTTACATACAAGTATAACCAGTCAAAAGTTACCATTACTGATCCTTCATTTACATCTGGTAGGAAGCCAAGCAAGCTTTTTGATAGGACAGTTTATATCTGGCATGAGCCAAGTGAGTTTTTGATTGGACATTTACCTCAATGCCATGTTTACATGAAGTAGGGGGCAATGCAGGTATTTTGGACACAATGGCCCCCCTTCCTTTATCCTCAGGGCTGCTGTGAGCCTGTTTTCCAGCCTGCTCTTCCCCCCTTAAAATGTACTTTGTTTTTCACCTTTGATAACTTCACACTGTCACTGCCTTTTTCCATGTGTCTTTTCCAGATTTGTGTTCAGATACAAGAAGCTGAAAAGAAGCCCCTAGGACCCCCATCCAGGAACATTCCTTAGCATTCAGTGTGGGCACGCAGTGGCTTTGCATATTTGCTGTTCTTAGCAAGAGCTTTTACAATTGCAAAGAAAATAATCTGAAGCACGTGCCTGCCTGGACATCTTGAGAATCTGGGGGGCTCTCTCTTCGGTGCATGGAGCTAGTCACACAGACTGACTCTCCTTCCTACAAATCACTTTCAAAGCAGGTAATACACACGCCAAGAATATGCGTGCAGAAGGACAAATCGTTATGGGAACAAGGGGGTTATCTGCATGTACAGCATTGAGTACTAAAGTGTTAACCTTGGGGGAGGCTACAGGCATGGTGCTCAGGGGCTCTGCAAGCCCCTTCCCAATATCACAGTCCCCTGAACATCTGGAATGGACCTCTACCCTTCCCAGACCCAGGGCCTCCTCCCACTGAGGCAGTAGTCATAGGTCAGTTGATGATGCTCTGGCTCTGGCTCTGGCTGTCTCCCAGAGGTTCTTGTTTTCCATCCGACAGTGACTCTAGGTTTGATTTATTTCGTTTGTATCTAATGCTCTAGATTCCAAGGTGAACTAATCTGTTCCCAGTCACAGGCACAGCTGTGGACAAGTAATATGGCTGGTGGCCTTGGTCCCTATTTCTTAAATGCAGAAGAGGTGAGACCCCACAGCCAGAAGTGTTACCCCCAGCAAGGAGCCTCCCTCTCTTCCCATTCATAGTTCCTCTGTCTACAGTCTTCCCCGCTTCTTGACTTCCTTGACGTGCTCGCTGTGATGATGCTTTTCCCTGGGGTGCTACCCTGCAGACCTGATGCTTCTGACTCTGGTTCCTGCTTCTTTCCCCTGCGGTCACTCTTCACTTCTACGATTTAGGTTCATTCTTTGGGGAAGGCACCTTCCAGCTCAGAGGGGCTTCCTGCAGACAGAGATTCCTGTGTATCTCAGAGTAAGAGAGAAATTGAGAAGAGATGGCTAAAGAGTTCCCAGTAACACTACACCCCATTTAGACTTTGAAGATTGTTGTGTGTTTGCTTTTTTTGTTGGTTGGTTGGTTGGGTTGAGCTGGGTTTGGGATTGAATCCATGGTCTTACAGTGAATGATACCCCTAGCCCTTTTTAATTTCCTTTTGAGACAGGGTGGCCTCAAACTTGCAATCCTCCAGCCTCAGCCTCCCAGAATACTGGGATGGCAGGCGTGTGTCATTACACCTGGCCAGCCTTTTTCATTTTGCCCATATTCCCTCTAAATAGCCATGGACTACCCTGCACCCTAATTCTCTGAAAATTAAAAAAATAAAGTCTCATTATTTGAGTGCAAGTAGCAAAAAGGAAAGGATATGATTTGTCTCCTCTTCTAAAAAGTGAGATTTCAAGGCTGGGTGTGGTGGCACACACCTGTAACCTCAGCGCTCAAAAGGCTGAGACAGGAGAATTGCCTTGAGTTTGAGGCCATCCTGGGCTACATAGTAAGTTCAAGATTAGCCTGGACTGCCGGGCGTGGTGGCTCACGCCTGTAATCTCAGCACTCGGGAGGCTGAAACAGGCGGATCATTGTGAGTTCGAGACCAGCCTGGGCTACAAAGTGAGCTCAAGGTCAGCCTGAATAGCATAGTGAGGCCCTGTCTCAAAAACAGGGCTGGGAATCTAGCTCAGCGGTCTAAGTGCCTGCCCGGCAAGCGCAAGGTCGTGAGTTCAATCCCCGGTGCCGCAAAAAAAAAAAAAAGATTAGCCTGGACTACAAAGGGAACCTTGTCTCAAAAAACTAAAAAGTAAGACTTCTAGTATCTGCCTTTAGCAGGGTCTGGCTCCAATTAAATAATGAGTATAAAAGTACTTTATGAACTGTCGCATATTATATGAGTGTCAGCTATCATTGATACAGAAACAATATGTTAATTATTGATTATATCAATATGCCCTTAATAACAGTACCTCGGTTACCAGCCTAGGTCTGAGAGTTTCCCAAACTTAACCCAC
Organism: Cuniculus paca; assembly: GCA_004365215.1. Classification (NCBI taxonomy): domain Eukaryota; kingdom Metazoa; phylum Chordata; class Mammalia; order Rodentia; family Cuniculidae; genus Cuniculus; species Cuniculus paca. The sequence continues at coordinate 10,476 of RJWT010028539.1, read as the reverse complement.
CACCCCTATAGCAGTGAGTCTGACCTGTTAATTGCAAAATCCTAGGGCATCTGTGTGAAATAGTTCCCAGAACCAATCAGAGAGGCCGTCTTCAATTCTCGCGAGAACTCCAGCGTGTTTTTAATAGAACGGCCTGGAGCTGACCTCAGCCTGAGGAGTGGGAGATACAAAAGATCGCCGCCATTTTCCTCATGGCCCCAGTGTTCACTCTTTCATGCTCTAGAATTGTACTATTTTCCTACTTTTAGTTGGCCCCAACTTGCTCTGCAGAGTTTGTTCCTTTCCCTAACTTTAATAAAAGTACAACCTCACTATCTTTTGCCTCGTCTTAAGCAATTCTTTTTTCAGGACAGAAGGAAGCTAGAAACCCTCCTCTGTAAGAGATTCCAGCACCTCAAAGCTCACTAACAGTACCAAGTCCCATATACAGATTGTTCCCTATCCATCCATACCTACGATAAACCTTAATTTGTAAATTAGGCACAACATGAGATGAACAACTAATAGTAAGATTGAACAATTGCGACACTACAACATGATTGATTCGCCAGTATCACTACTCTTGGGGTTTGGGGCCACCACTGAGCAAAATGATGGGACTTGAACACAAGATGCACAGTAGCCATGCACCTGATAACTGAGTTGGCCCCTAAGGGGCCAATTCTCAGGTAGTGTATTCAAGGGCAGATACCTAGAGGAAGGGACGACTCAGGGCTGGACTGGGACCGTGTGAGATGTCATCACACTACTTGGAATGCATGCAATTGAAAATTTATGAACTGCTTATTTCTGGAATTTCCCATTTAATATTTTGAGACCACATAAAGTAAACCACAGATAAAAGGAAACTATTTGTAATAACGGTTAATACTGTTTATAAATATTATCCAGTGATAAGAGAACTTGGGGTCATGGTGGAAACCTACCGACTTTAGTGTCAGTCAAAGTGCTCAGAAGATGTATTTTGATACTGGAGCGATCCATGTGACCTCAGCCTGAGGGCCCAGTGGTTTTCTAGGAAATGCAGTGCTGTGGAAAGTCCTACCTAGGCAGGGCAAGTGCTCGCCTGCTTGGGCTGGCTTTGCGGGCATGAAAACGTCCTCCCCGTGCCCTGGCATTCCTGTCTGGCTACTGGGAGAGCTCATACAGGTGCTGGCTTTTCTGCTGAGTTTTTATTTTCATCACTTATGGTGAATGACCTTGGGAGTACAATGGCCTCAGGGTCAGCAGTCTGTAGGGACCACTGGTCACACTGCTCACCTAGGCTCTGCATCTGTTCACTGTGACTCTGTGAGAGCCTGTTCCAGGGCGCTCCCGCTGCAGCTAAACCCAGCACAGCGGTCCCTGTGAACTTGGCTTTAGCCTCTTGCCTGAAACATCTGCCTGAAGATCATGGCAGGAAGCAAGGAGCAAAACATTAAGACTCAGCAAGGCCCCTCTTCCACCATTGCTCAATTAAAGCTGTTTGCATTTCTAAAATGGATTAGTCTTGCTCAAAACCTGCTATAGAAATGGAAATAGTCTTGGGGGAATAGGCTGCTCCTAATCAGGATCCTAGAAGATGAGGCTGTCACAGACTTTGAAACCCAAGCTCCACTTCTCCGCAGGAATCGCCCAGTGCACATTTCCAAAGGTAATAGGAGGAATTCCTCTCAGCCCTCTCCTGTTGTTAGAGATGCTGAGGAGGCGGGGCTGGGACTGATTGGTGATCAGAGCTGCAAGCTGATTGGCGGAGGGAACAGAGGCTTCCTGTGGAGGAGACAAAGAGAAATCACAGGCCAGAGAGCCATCCTACACTTTCTCGGGGCACTCAGTTCCTACAGGAAAGGCGGGAGAAGGTAAAGCCGCTGGTCCTGAGGTAAGATAAAAGAAATAAAGTTAAGTAGAAGGGAGACAAGGACAATTATAATTTTTAAAAAGTATGCTTTAAAGAAGACTGCAACTTCCTAGACATAAAGTTACCCAAAGCGGCCCACATCCTCATTCCCTACGCTAATTATCCTTCTTTTCCTTCCAAAACCATCACACCCCAAATTCCTTAAGGATACTGTAGTCCATAAATTAGCCTAGTTGATAAGGATCCTGATCTTAAGATAGAGAAACAGATTGAGAGAATTCAAAGAATGCTTAGATTGTCTATCTTAAAAAAATTAAAACATAAAAACTGAGCTCATAGTGTGTTATCTTTCTCAGGGCGACCACCTTTTCTCGTTCCATAAACTAAGACCAAGATGAAAAGGCCAATAGGCTCACAAATTCCCAACCCCCTCCAAAGAATCAAATGTTCCTAGTTCCAGGAAATAATCTGTCTCATTGTCGGATCGCCCACACTTTACTCTTGAGCATGTACTTTTCTTTTCTAAATAAATCTCCTCTCCATCTCTTTGTAACTACTCCTGAAAATGACGGGAGTGGGTGAACTTGTTCTGAGGATAGGGTGGGCTCGAGCTCCCCAATGCACATTGAAAACCTTCTGGGTCCCTGTCCAGTGACAGTGGAAAATGGAAAGGGTTTTACAATCCTAGTTCCATAAAGGCAAGGAATAGTAAACAATTAAACCAAGACAAAGAATCAGTACAGAGAAAAATGAGGAAAAAAAATTTTAAAAACTGAAACTCTGTAACTTGCTACTGGGAACTGGCATCTCCCCAAACCAGTGGCAACCTAGGAAAAGCCATGTGTCCCTTTGCCCTAGTCTCTGGCTGTGCCATCGCGAGGTCCTCCCAGACACCTGTCACAACCCTGGCATCAGACAAGCACCCTAGGATGATTCATTGGTGTGTGGGTGACACTCCAAAGTTTGATCAGCATTTCCTGGTGCCAGATTGCTGTGGAGTTAAAACTAAGCTCATGATTATAACCACAAACGTGGACTTGGGATCCAATAGCCATCTTTTGTTTTATCCCCAAAAAGTCTGGGTGTACCCACAAGCATGCACGTGCTATCACAAGTCACCCCTAATACAAGTCTGGTCCACTGTCTGCAGCCCCATGCACGTGTGGCTTTGTGATGGTCCAGCTGACCCTGCGTGCATCGTACATCTAGTGAAAGACAAAGAGTCCCCATTGAAAAATAGTTCCCACTTGAAAAATAACACTAATAGGTTTTTATAGATTTCTGATATAAAGGTAAGGCGGGAAACACACCTGTTGATAGAAATGTGATTTCGGATGAGATCCTTGATCCCTTCTACCGCTTTCTTATTCATGAGTTGAGAGGTTTATAAAAGTTTCCAGTACCAACCCGCTGCAGTGACTCTGTGCTGCATGTGGGTGCCTCGATTTCCACCCGCTGTTTAGGGGAGGCACTTGCAAGAGACACCTAGGTTTACGCAATAGCTGATCATCACACACCAACTCTGTGCTTAGCACTGTGTCCGGAAATGGGAAAACCATGGTATTGTATCAAATGACAGAGCAGCCCCTGCTCCCACAAATTCTCCTGTGACATCGTCAGATCTTCTGTGCCCAGCTCCTGACGGGACCAGGGCACCGATTCCCTGGAGACCGTGGGCATCACGGATGGCCATGAATGATGCTGTGGAGTATTAGCTTCTAGCTGTTGCTCTAGCAACTTCCCCATGCTCAGTGGTTTAAAACAACACAAGTTTTTGCCCTTACAGCTGTGCACAGATGCAGGGAGTCTGAAATGGGTCTTTCAAGGCTGACCCCAAGGGGCCAGAAAAACAGGATCACTGTTGGGGCTCCCAGGGAGACTCTGGCCCTGCGCGGTCCATCTTCCAGGGGCTGTGCTTCCTTAGGCTCCTGGCTGGGCCACTCTGGCCTCGGCCTCCCTCCCTGGATCCGGCTGGCTTTCTCGCCTCTCTTTTGTAAGGACCACGTGATGGCAGTGGGCCTCCCAATAACTTCCAACGAACTGCACTCCCATCTCCAGATCAGCGACTGAATTCCATGGCCAAGCCCGGCCACCTCATGAGTCAGCACAGGCACGGGATCAGGGACTCGGTGGTGACCGTCTTTCCCTCTTCCGCAATTGCTCTCTGCTACAGCAGCAGACAAACCCTCCTGTGGCCTCCGTGCGTGGGACAGCAGTGTCCCTTTATGTCACTGCAAAAAGTACGCCTTCAGGATGAGCTAGCTGAGTCTTCGTGAAAGACTTAACTACTGATTTGTGCCAGGACTATGCTCTGCACTGGGCTTAACGATCAACAGGCAAAATCGGGCTCCTGCCCTCAAAAAAACTCTGTATTTCTCATTTGGTGGGAGGCAGGAATTGAGCGAAAACTGAGCAGCATAATTTAAATTTTCATGGTTTCTTTAAAAGAGCAAGGCAGACTGATATTATAGCATGTGACCTGGATGACCCACCCCGATGGTACTGGAAACCGTAAGAGACGCGTACAAGCAGGCAGAGAAAGCTGTCCCGGCGGAGGTAGGACTGAGGCAGGAGCTGGAGGATGGAGGAGCTCGCTCTCTGGGAATGCCTGCTCATACTCAAAACACTTAATTATTTGTCCGTATTTTAGAGGGAAGAAGCTCATCAGAAGGCACAGGGCCCCAGAGCCACCTTCACCCCCGGCAGCCACCAGCTGCCGCTGAGATACCCAAGTTGACACTGAGCTTCCTCAGAGCCCTGCACCTTAAATAAACAAATAGCCAGGTTTTTCAAAGAAAAAAAAAAACTTCCTGCTTTGTGTTGATCGCTTCACACGCCTAGCTTTGCTACTCTAAAGAGTCACTGTGTTCCATGGAGCAAATCAGGAAAACACGTTTGCTACAAAGACCCTCATCTTCCAGGACAGAAAAGTGATTGCCCACCAGGATGTAGGTGTCATGGTGCCCAGCTCTAGTCACAGAACACTGAGAGGCTGAGGCAGGAAGATTGCAAATTTGTGCCCTACGTGGGCAATTTAACAACTTAGTGAGACCCTGTCTCAAATAAAAATAACAAAAAGGTTGAGAATGTAGTTCAGTGCAAAGGTCCTGGGTTCCATTCCAATTATCAATAATAAATAAATAGAAGATTTTGAGACATACACTCAGAGCATTTATGAAAAGGGTATCATTCCTCCCACAATTTTCCAGCACAAAAAGAAGTATGCACGTACATTTGTGTGCATGCATTTATTTTGCAGAAACAAGTCACAAGTGATACCACAACAGCAGCTTTTACTATCCCCTTATTCAACTACCCTCCTGCAAGACACCCATAATGACAGAAAAAGGTGAAAAATCAAAGCCCATTAAAAAGTAACACCAATAGATAATTGAAAGCCACAATCTCATTGGCATTTTCTCTGAGAAAAAACCAATTTTAAGAAAAAAACCTAGCCAAGGTTCAGGAAATGGCAAAGTCCCATTTCGCTAAATGGAAATATGATGACCTAGAAGGTAGGAAGTCACCGCTAAATCCCAGCACCGCCATTAGCCCAGAGAGCCCAGGCCTGTGCTGGCCACATGCAGTCATCTCTTGTCTTCACCTGCCAAGTGTTGGTCTGAGTGATGGCCCCATCCACACCAAAAAGGGAAAACTGAACTGCAGGTGGGATGTTCCGGTTTAAATCTAAAATGTCCCCCTAAGATGTTCTTATGGAAGGTGATGGATCATGGGGTGCTCTACTCGTGGATGAGTTCAGAGCTTAATGTGCTGCAGGAGGTGGGGCCTGGTTGGAGGCAGTCACTGGCGTGTGACCTGGAAGGTGCATTCTTGTCCCCAGCTTCTCCCTTCTTTCTGCTTCCTGGCTGCCATGGGGTGAGCAACTTTCTTCCATCAGAACCTTCCACCATGATGCTCCTGCCTTGGAGCAGCTGACCATGGACTGAACCCACAAGCCAAATAAACCTCCCCTCCTTTAAATCATGGGTGTCAAGTGCTGTGGCCAAAGACAGCAAAGTGACTAAGACATGGAGTCGTGTAGAGGAGCGCTGATACACACTGACAGAGGGTTCAGTTCTGTTAAAGATAGCGTAGGTATCAGGCGAAATTAGCCTCAAAGGTTATGATGCCTGTTGGTCTTTGCAGAGCTGGTTAAAACTGGTCCAACCTTCCATTCCCTGGCCTTGGAAAACCAGAAAGCTTGCTACCATCCCTGTGTAACAGACCTTCCCTTTATTTTCCTGGCTCAGTGTGTGTTATCTTAGCAGCTCACAAATCAAGCTCAAAAACGCCTCCTCTTCCGTGATTCAACACCGGCAGTTACTCATGCAAAGTACTTGTGCCTAGAGCAGAATTTGGTGGAGATTCTTTGGCTGAAGGCACACAAGCAAAAAGGAAGCAGGGTTTACTTAGCAGAGCTGCACGGTTCACTAACCTAAAGTTAAATTAACAAGTGGTCCTCCCATCTTTGTGGTTTCCCAGAATGAGGTTTGACTTCTTCTTCACCCTATGTTACGGTCAGCTCTGGCTTTACTCCCATTTTCCTCTCAGCGGATGGAGACTGGCAGAGCTCTTGCTGTCTGGAACAAGGCCAGTCGTCCTGGGAGAGGGCTCACTCACAGACTCTTGCCGCTTTTGCTTGGAAAATGACATGCTTCAGTTTCACTGGTGACTTACGGGCTGAAGCAAGTCACAGAACTGAGGCTAAGTTCCTACAGTGTGGAGATGCGTCCTCGCTAAAAAAGCAGCACCCACCATAGAAGGCCAGGGATGCAACCTGCCAGCTCCACATTCTACAGGTCACAGTTGGATGCCATCATCTTAAAATGCCAGACCCCAGGGCCCAGCAACCCTCTGCTCTTTGACTGACCCTCTTCCCTCCGCCCCAGAACAATACAGTTCCCGCCTTGACCCATGCAAATCTCCTTCAACTTTATTTATTACGAGCACACAAACCCAATGCACAAACCACTCATTGAAGAATTTCTTCCAAAAGGACGTTGGTGTCAATTAGTGGAATACCATTTTCCCCGCCTGATTAGATAGTGCATCCTAATAAATGAGAATCAAGAAAAGTCAAAAGCTGCATGGTGAAAATAGCTATTTTGTATCATAATTCACAGAAATTCTGATCCCCAGAAAAGTAATGGTTGTAAAAGCAGGTCGCCATCTTGGACAGGCAGAGACGTGCCAAGTGAGAACTTTCTAGAAGTTGTGTTCAGACCTGCTTATTCCCATCTATGTAGCTCGAGCTCAGAAAGGGTCCTAGTCACAGTACTGGTGAACAGAGAAGGAAACCAAGGGCGGTTACTTGACAAAGACTTGTTCAGAGCGTGTCCCATCACCATCGTGTTTGGGAGGTTAAGGGAAGAGTAGTGCATGTGTTCATGGGCTTGCTGGATTTCTGCATAACTTATTTGTGAGGTGTTTCTTCAAGTGAGTCACCCGACAAGCAATGGGAAGGCCGCAGGATTCCAGTGCAAAGCACATGAGTTAAGTTGGGATGATTAATGTCTTCTTAGACATGCTTGGGGGTTTCCAGGAAGTGAGAATCATTAAAAAATGAGAAATTGTCTCATGGACCTAGTGCTGTGACTCATTAACGTAAATTAATATTTTACTCTGAAAAACAAACAAAGATACTGGCGCTGTGTTCTTCCTGAAGATGAGATCCAGAAGTTTCCAAAGGAAGTCAGAGATGCAGGGCTTGGATTTGAGCATCTGTGTCCTCATCCCAGATGCAAGGCAGACGCATAAACATGTCCAACTAGCTGTTTTCTCTGGAATCAAAGGCAACTTCACTTTGTAAGAGCGAAGCACTGGGTTCCCTTATTACCATTCTCCTTACCCTCCTCAATGGTCCCTGAGGGACATAGACTGGTGATTAAAAATGGTTTACTCAGCTAGGTATGGTGTGCACGTCTGCCACCCTAGCACTATGGGGGGCTGAGGCAGGAGGATTGCAAGTTTGAGGCTAACCTGGGCAACTTAGAGACTCAGCAAGACCCCTCCTCAATATATAATTGAAAAGAAATATTCAACATTGCTGGCCACTAGAGACATGCAAATTAAAACAATGCTGAGATTCCCTCTTACCCTGGGAAGAACAGCCATCATCAGTAAACCAACCATCAACGAATGCTGGAGAGGCTGCCAGGAAAAAGGACCCTGATGCATTGTAGGCAGGAGTGTAGACTGGTGCAACCGCTGTGGAAATCAGTGTGGGAATTCCTCAGAAACCTAAAGCTAGAAATTCCATTCCATGCAGCTATGCCCCTTCTATATATCTTCCTGAAAGAGCTAAAAACATTGTATTTCAATGATCCATGCACACCTATGTGTACTGCAGCACAACTCATAATAGCTACATCTTGGAAGCATCCTATATGTCCATCAAGAGATGAATGGATAAAGACAATGTATTTGCACACAATGGAATACTACTCTGCCACAAAGAAGGATAAACCTGAGTCACTGGTAGGAAAATAAATGCACCTTAAAACCATAATGTTAAGTGAAATAAATCAGACACATATGCTTAAATAATGCATGGTTTTTCTTGTGAGGAACACAAAACATAAACAAATAGCAAAATAAAACATAGATAATAGAAAATAAGGAGGCAGATCTTTTTCAAATGGGAAAAGAACCAAGAAATGGGATGAAGGGGAGGGGATAAAACAAAAAAAAAAAACTAAGATGTGCTGTGTGCCAGCACCAACTCCCATGAAGAATGTGATCACCATCTGCTACAAACATGGATTAATGAAAAACAATTAAATGTACAGTTATTTCAAAAAAAAAGAAGGAAAGGCCAGGGATCTAGCTCAGTGACACAGTGCCTGCCTGGCAAGCACAAGGTCCTGAGTTCGATTCCTGGTACCAAAAAAAGAAAAAAAGAAGGGAAATGTGGTATGTATACCCAGTGGAGTACTACTCTGCTGTAAAGAAGATAAATGTGTGTTAGGCACAGGCACCAACTCCCCACGAGGAATGTCGATGTTATGTGATGCCAGTTTGTACTGATGAAGTAGCAGCCCGGGCTGTAGCTCTGTGTGAATGTCCTGGGTTCACTGCCCAGCACCACACGCGCGTGCGCACGCACACATGTACACACACACGTACACACACACACATCTTCCTCATCACCAAGAATCTCAGCTTTCCCCAGACCAAGAATCCAGACACCAGGGCACAGGCCGAGGGCAACGTCCTCAGCTGCCACGGTGGCTTCCTACAACGTGCGCCATGTGGTCTCACAGCCACAGCTCTGCTCCCAGGCCCCGCTCTGTGACATCCCCGGTGACATCTTCTCTTGGTGCCCGGAGAAGCAGGGCAGGTGGTGCTGGGTGAGCCACAGGGGCAGAACTGAGTGTGCGTTCTGTGTCGTTGTGTGGGTGACAGGGACAGCACCCGCTGGCCTGGCCCTCTCTAGTCACAGCGCAGGGCCTCCTTGTGGTTTCTGCCATGTTGGAAAGGCTGGACCTGCAGCCGCCTGCTAGACTGAAGAAGGCAGGCTTGCACGGGGATGCGTGACCGCCTGCAGGGGTTTCTGAATTCTGCCAGTGCAGGAAGGGAGAGAGGAAAGGGGAGGGCAGGCGAGTGCTGACCGTGCTGCTGTGCGGATCTCTATTCTGTTCCGCCTTCAGAGAGAAAACCTCACGATGTCTCTTGAGCCTGAGTGTGGGGCTTCTCATGGGTCTCTAAATGCCAAGGCTCTGGGAAATTCCATCAGTGTAAGAAGGTCCTCAGCAGGACGCCCCGAGGCCCCACCGGCTGTTACATCCCACAATGCTATGAGGCCATGGTTGTCATCATTGTCATTATTGTTGCTTTGTTTGCCTCAGGCGGTCATCGTAGGACCTCAGGCTCTCCGTGAGAAGCCTGCGCCCTGCTTCCCTCTCCGGAGGACGCAATCATAACCCCTGCTCTCAGGGGCCAGACGATCACCTAACTTACAATATTAGCCGTAATTATGAGCATTCGGCCAATATTGGAGCACAGAGCCAGATTTCTTACATTCAGACTTGAGCTCTGCCAATCTTTATGTGTGTATCTCTTGGCAAGTTGCCCGGCCTCTCTGCCTCAGTTTCCTCATCTGAAAAAGGGGATGATAATATCATTAACCTCAGTGGGTGGTAAGGATAGAATGGCTACCTCCGCAAGCACAGCCCCGGACATCAATAAATGAATCGATAATAAGTGTTGGGTGGGATCATGATGGTGCTGACCACACAGCAAGCAATTCTATTGGATGTGTTTATGCTAGGACTAGAGATGAAGCTCTGGGAAGCAGGGTACACAGCGATGGAGAAATGGGGACGAGTGGAGAAAGGGCCCCCAGGGCCCGGTCAGCAGAGCTGCTGGTCGGGAGTGCTCACGCTTGGTGACAAAGGTAAGGGACAGGCAGGGCCACTGGGGACTCCAGGCTTCCCTGTCTACACTGCAGGTGGTGGTGGCCTCATCTGAGGAGAAATTCTAGGGGATGGACAGGTTTTAGATGAAATAAAAGGAGTTCGTGTTTAGACATGGCGCATTCCAGATGCCTGCAAGACAGTCGGGGGGAAAGGAAGGAAGGGGTGAAGGGAGGAGGAAGGAAACAGAAGGGAAGGGAAGGGAAAGGAAGGGGAGGGGAGGGA
>RJWT010028538.1:0-15188 GCA_004365215.1 Cuniculus paca | reverse complement strand
AGACTTCTGAATTGTTTAATACTCTGTTCTTTCCTGGGAAATGATGGCAACAAGAAGAAAGCCCCATATTCAGGTGCTAGAAGAAAAAAAATTGTAACAAAGAATAAAACAGGAAAAAAGTTAAGGTTTGCTCTCTGTTTCACGAAATGGGTCTTTCTGTGTTATATTTCTTCAGGTAAGCATTACCTCTAACCTGGTCTGTTCCAACACATTTGAAACAGGTCTTCTCCATTTCATGTTGTACTGATTTTTGTTGAATATCCCTGGAGTGGGGGTTCTCAACTTTGGTTGCACACCGAAATCACCTAAGGAGCTTTAAATATGACCTACAACCACACAGAGATTCTGATTTACTCTGGGGTGTGGCCTTAGAACTGGGATTTTAATTAAAAGCCCCTCAAATGATTCTTCTGTGTGCTCAGAATAGAGGACCACTTCCCAAATGAACATGGATCACTGGGGGCTGGGTTAAAAATGCAGATTCTGGTTTAGTAGGACTGAAGTTAGGTTCCGAGATTCTGCGTTTCCAACTATTTTCCTGATAGTGCAGGGGTTTTTGGGTCCATAGACAACACTGTGAATAGCCAAAACTCGAGGAGCATGGTAGCATGATTCCCTTACTGAGTAACACCACAGGCTTGCTCTACCCACATAAGATGCTTCAATTCGGCCTCTTAGGCTGGCCTCGGGGGCAGGTAAGGTTCTTCGAGATAGTGATTCTCAAGTAGGACGGATCATCAGAATGGCCTCTGGGCAGGTTTTAAAGATACAGATCCCAAGACCCCACACTAGCTCTACTAAATCACAACATTCGAGGTGCAATCTGTGCAAGGGTATTTTGAAAATACTTTCCAAGTAGCATCGATGGTCACCAAGTTTTAGGAATGGCAATATCCTTTCAATATAGCATTCCATTAATTCTACCAACAAATATTCATTGTGCCTGTCTAGTACTAGACTCTAGAGACACAGATGAGAACAGTGCCATCCTTACCTTTGAGGGTTTGGCAAGATAAATGATTAAAAATGAGAATACTTATTATTCCCTAAGTGTGGTATAAACATACCTCTGCTAAAGGTCTTTTCTTCTGAAGAATGGGCCCCTCAGCATCCCATAATTGCCTGTCTGGATCAACCCGAACACACATGCCTCTTATTCTGAGTCTCCATATTTCTCCCTTCATTTCGAACTTACTTTTTAGTGTTAAAATAGTCCTAGAGCTGGGCGTGTTGGTGCACACCTATAATCCCAGCACTCGGGAGGCTGAGGCAGGGGGATCGCTGTAAGTTCGAGACCAGCCTGGGCTACAAAGTGCGCTCAAGGCCAGCCTGAACTACATAGCCAGACCCTGTCTCAAAAAGACAAAAAAAAAAAAAGTTGCAGGGTGTGATGTCACCTGCCTGTCATCGCAGCACTTGAAAGGCTGAAGCAGGAGGATCACGAGTTCGAAGCCTGCCTAAACTGTATAGTGAGACCCTGTTTCAAACAACAAGAAGTGAATCCTGCTTGGTATGCCTTTAGGCAAGTTACTTAACTATCCTGGGATTTCCTTTTCTCATCCACAAAATGGGGAGAGTAATAGTATCTCATAAGATTATTGCAAGAATTTTAAAAGAGTACATCTATAAAGAGCTTGGAACCATGGCTGAGACCTAAAACTCACTTGATTATACAAATGTCCACACTTGTGTCTATTTCACATTAGGGAAATCTTTTCTCCTCTCTAGGACTATTTTTCCTGAGTGCGGGCTTACAGGAGTACGCCACCACGCCCGGCTGATACCCAGCAACTCTTAAATCTTATACTGTACTGCCCAATTGCTGACAGCGCTAAAATTAGAATAACTTCTAATCACAGGCCTGCTAATCAGCTATTTGTGGGTTTATTTCACAACCCAGAGTCAAGCAGGGATGCAAGCACTTAGTAGGTGCTAAGCACTTTGAGGATGGGCTGTTCCAAAGTGGGGAGAGGAGGAATAGAAAATGATTAAAAAGACAGCAACGAACAAACAAGGGCAACAGACCGTTGGTCTCCCATCGCCATCAGATCGCCTGCCCCTCTCCTGTCCAGAGCAGGAAGGCCTTCCCTCCAGCTGCTTTCTGCAGGAACTGGCCTCGTCCAGCGGCGCCTCTACGCGCTGTCCTCCCAGCCAGCAGATGCCCCCAGACCCCCGGCTCCTCCTCCTCTGCCGTCACAGCCTCGTCCTCTCCCCCTCCTTCCTGTTGCCGTGATCCGGGCCCTGGGCTGTGGGCGCCAGGGCGCCCGAGGCTTCCCGGAGCGCCTCGCCAGGTAAGGGCGCGGGCTGGGTGAGCACCGGGCTGCGCTCGGGCGCGGGCACGACGCGCCCGGCCTCCGGTGGGGATGGAGGCGGGCAGTCGGCCCGGCCTGGCCTCGGGAGGAGAGAGCTCTTCTGCCCTTGGGCGCCGGGCCTTGGAATAACGGTCCCGGGCTCCGGGCTCCGCGCCCAGGCGGGCCTCGGGCAGGTCCGCGCGGGATGCGACCGCGCTCCTCTCGGTGCCCGAGGATGCAGCTCCCCGCCAGCCACGCCTGCTCTTGGGCGGCCCGGAGCGCGGTGGGCCCGCCCCGCCCGGAGGGCGCGCTCCGGGCGGAGGGCTTGGGGCTTCTAAGCGCCCTTCGGTCCTCCCGCATCGCAGGCACCAGGCACCCGGCTCCCAAGGTCACGGAGTTGCATCTGCCTTTTGCGAATGTCTTGTGCTTTTATTCGGGGTGTTTGTAAGTGAGCTACTGTTTTCTCTGTTGAGCCAGAGAATTAGGATTCAGGGGAGAGGACTCTAAAAATAACTAATCGGCATGTCCAAAAGGGCTGATCCGCATTGCTGGCTAGTGAGCCTGGTCTTCAAAAGGAAGTAAGGGGGTCAGTCCTTTTCACTGTGGGTGCTTTGTATTTCTGGCCCTCGCACTGAAAACTGGCCCAGAAGTTTTACAACATTTTTCTTAGAACTCCGTGTTTGAAAAGGAATGGACTATAGAGTTCTCCGGATTTTTTTTTGCTATCTTCCTTTTTCTGTTCTTTCTTTTATTGGTTGTTTTTGGAAAACACACTCTACAGGTGAAAGTGATTTTTCCACACTCATGCTGCAGACTCGGTTGCAGAGAGAATGGGACTGGGGTCAATGATGTCCAGACACCTACTGTTTTCTTGATTTCAGATGAAAGCTGTACAGAGCTTGACCTTCATAAAGCCCTCTCTGGATAGCATTTTTCAGAGGAGCTTGTGTATTGAAATAGCTAGTACAGATAGCATTTCATTTGTCAGAAAAGAGTTAAGCGGTAAGTGTAGTCGTGCAGAAAATTCCTGCTGAGATGAGACAGATATCTGCAATAGTTTGGACTTTTTCACTTGTACTTTCAACAGAAGAGCTAATGAATATTAAAAGTGACATCTTGATCATTTTTGGATTTTGGTTCTGAGAGGCTAAATTAAGTTTGACTTGTTCTTGTCCAAATATTTTTGCACCAGTAAAAAGTCCAAATGTAGCTTTGTGACTTTGTTTCACTTTTAACTGAATAATTGCCTTAAAGTTATTTATATCTCAGTGAGCTTATCCTACCTTCAAATCCTTCTGCTTTCCTACTGGTAAATATTTGAGTTGGATTTCAGAACAGAAATAGGATTTCTTCCATCTTTCAAGTTCTTTGGACTCTGTTTAGTTCTATATTTAGGTTTATCCCAAGTTTTGATTTCAATTGATAAACCTATGACCCAAATCCAAACCTCAGCCAAATTTAGTTTCAGCTTAGAAACACAAGAAACTGCCCTGTGTTATATGACTTCTAGCAGAGCCCAAAGGGGGACATGTTCTGTTTTTTCATGAGAGCTTCACATTCAGGATTTTTGAAATGTTAAGATATTATCAGACTCATGTGCTTTATTATCTCTATATTACTGCCCAAAGCCAGTCATGGCTGGAGGGTTGTCACTGACATTTCCTCATTGTAACATGTGATGTTAGCGATCAAGTCAGAATGCATTTCCTTGTTTCCAGTTGTACCGCTTCTGCCTGTTGTCAGCGCATTGTCTCTGAGGAGCCTGGAGTAATGAACCCAGCCATACTTAAACGGAAGATTTTTAGGTGTTTCAGTAAAGGCAGGGTTTTGGTACTATTCTGTAGCAGTAATGCAAACTTATACACAGAATTAGACAATGTAGAGGAAGAAATGCTCCAGTAAAGGCAAAGTTTTAGTACAACGCTATAGTATAATACAGACATATACACAAAATGATCCAATGCTCTTTTCTTAGGGTGCATCCTTTGTTTTTCTGGTTTTGGTCTTTTCATCCTAGGATGGCATTAGCTCTGTGTCTGCAGGTGCTGTGCAGTCTGTGTGGCTGGCTCTCTCTCTACACATCTTTCTGCCACCTGAATAAGCACCGAAGCTATGAGTGGAGCTGCCGGCTGGTGACATTCACCCATGGAGTCCTCTCAATAGGCCTCTCAGCTTATATTGGCTTCATTGATGGCCCGTGGCCTTTTACCGATGCAGGTAGGTAGGGGACCTTAGAGATTTTCTCTTAGAACTTATGATTTGTGGGTAGACTTTAAAGAATGGGACTTAAAAAGAAGATTTTGCATAGTATTGAAGAATAATTCCCATAATAATTTATATTGCAGTATTCATTCTTTATTATTAACTCTGATAGCATATATGTTGCCCGTTGCTTGTTTTTATAACTCTATTTCAAAACCAATTTTAGATTTTACAATTTAATCAGTAATTTTAGATTTTACAATTTAATCAGTTAGTAATATACAAAACATAAAACCAATGTCAATCTTCCACCACCCCAGATAGATACAAATAAAACTGTATTGTACATTTTAACTATTTTGGTAGACCGCCATTTTTATTTTTATTTTTTTATTTTATTTTTTTTTTTTGCGGCACCGGGGATTGAACTCACGACCTTGCGCTTGCCAGGCAGGTGCTTAGACTGCTGAGCTAGATCCCCAGCCCTCGTGTTTTTGAGACAGGGTCTCACTATGCCGTTCAGACTGGCCTTGAGCTCACTTTGTAGCCCAGGCTGGTCTCGAACTCACAACAATCCTCCTGTCTCAGCCTCCCGAGTGCTGGGATTACAGGCGTGAGCCACCACGCCTGGCAAGACCGCCATTTTTATTCAATCACATATTAGAGCAACATCATCTTACCATGTCTATGGATATAGCTCTCTCATTCTTTCTAATTGTCACAAAATAATTTGCCATCATTATTTGGGGCATTTGTATTAATTTTATATCACTAAATGCACAGATGTTATTTCCTTGGTATACAAAAATTGTTTACCATTGCATTGTTGGATGGGGTTGCCATAACAAAATGCCATAGCTTGAGTGGCTTAAAGACACATTTCTCATAGTTCTTGAGGCTGGAAACCCAAAATCAAGGTGTTGAGGTTGGTCTTTTTCGGAAGCTCCTCTCCTTGGCTTGCAGATAGCCCCTCTACCATGTGTGGTCACATGCTTGCCCTTCTATGTGTGTCCTCATCTTTTTTTCTTACAGGAACGCTAGTTACATTGGAATAGGGCCCACCCTAATGATCCTATTTTAACTTACTGCCTTCTTTAGGTCCTATGTCCTAAGCTGTCACATTGAGGTACTGGTACCCAGTGCTTCAACCTGAATTTTGGAAAGATGCAGTTCAGCCCATAACTCCCCTGGAATGTGTTTTTTTTTTTATAAAATTTCTTAGATTCTTTAAAAATTTTTCTAAGATTCTCATACTGAGTTTCTGAGTTTTCCCCAAAATTATCAAACCGAGAGAAGGCATTTCTTAAGCTTTGTGTTTTATATGAAGGTTATTAATAGTTTCAAATATGTCAGGCTCTCATATCTTGTGTTCTTGAGCATGGGAACACGCTACCTTTTGGGGTGCTCTCTCGTGTCTATTTTCAGAATGGGTTAGAACTGCCTGTGTCCAATAACTAGTCCATTAAACTACAAAATTAAACTGACATTTAGGACAGATGACAGAATGACTAAGAGTCTGGAAACAGACCTTAAGCTGGTTTTTTTTAAAAGGCTTAGGATTTTGATTGAAAGAACAAAATAACTCTATTTTATACAGTTCCACAGAAAATACACTGAGATTATTACCTGTACTAAAAATCACTCATTGAAGTCTAATTTATCAGAATAGCACTTTGAGGGGCTAGGACATCATTTAGTGTTCTTTGGTTACTGTTACAAAGCTAGTGCCTGCCATTGTTTTTGTCTCCTTCAGTGACTCAGCAGGTTGGAAAGACAACACCGTAGGATCCCTGTGCAAGGTGGCACAGTTCCTAGTCATTCAATTTGGTTCTGTCTTGGTTTGTTTCAGGATCACCCAACACGCCTCTTCAAGTTCATGTTCTGTGTCTCACCCTGGGCTACTTCATCTTTGACTTGGGTTGGTGCATCTATTTCCAGTCTGAGGGTCCCCTGATGCTGGCTCACCATACACTGAGCATCGTGGGTATCATCATGGCCTTAGTGCTTGGGGAGTCAGGCACAGAGGTTAATGCAGTCCTCTTTGGAAGTGAGATCACCAACCCCTTGCTGCAGATACGCTGGTTTCTCCGTGAAACAGGGCACTACCACAGTTTTACTGGAGATGTGGTGGAC
Organism: Cuniculus paca; assembly: GCA_004365215.1. Lineage (NCBI taxonomy): Eukaryota > Metazoa > Chordata > Mammalia > Rodentia > Cuniculidae > Cuniculus > Cuniculus paca. The sequence goes on along the minus strand of RJWT010028538.1, from coordinate 8,562 downwards.
TTCCTCTTTGTGGCTCTGTTCACTGGAGTAAGGATTGGTGTAGGAGCTCGCCTCCTTTTCTGTGAAATGGTTTCACCCACACCCAAGTGGTTTGTGAAGGTTGGGGGAGTAGCGATGTATGCTGTGTCTTGGTGTTTTATGTTTAGCATCTGGCGCTTTGCTTGGAAGAAAAGCATCAAAAAGTACCACGCCTGGAGAAGCAGGCGAAGTGAGGAACGGCAGCTGAAGCGTAATGGACATCTCAAGATACACTAGCCAAGGCTTGCTCAAGATAGCAGAACTGGTGAAGTCAGCCAGGGGAACCAGGTTGGAAATATGACTGTTACAGAATCATGCTCATCACAAACTTAGGTTTCCCAAAAGGGCTAAAATTATCGATCCCTTTGGTCAGTCTTCAAGCCAAGCATACAGTATTAAAACACTAGCTTCCACAGTGACACGGTTGTCAAAAGTGAGAATTGTCAGTGATAGTTGGGAGAGGTCAGTGATGTGAGGTAAAAACTCCTGACATTCCTTTTTGTGTGTGGTGACCCTTGGTCCTCTTGTCCCAGGAAGGCTTGATATGCAGACAGCTTTAAAAGCAACCTGAAAAAGATAAGTGCGGTTTCTTTTTCCTTTGAGAAGTGACTTATTCCTGCTTTCCATGTAGCAATCTTTACAACTTTACTACATATTTGTGAAGTGAGGGACTTTGAGGAAGAACATGCCTTTGACATTCTGAACATTGGCTCAGGAAGTTGATCTGCTTTAAAAAGGAGAATGTTTATATCTACTGTGTCATAGGTCCCTGAGACACCCCCACTTCCCTGGTTCACTAGCAACATTTATAGAACACACCATATAGTCTTACAGCTTTGATTTATGGTAGTGAAAGGACACAAAGAAAAATCAGTGAAGGAAAAAGGTACTAGGAGCAAAGTCCCAGTGAAACCAAGCATAAACTTCTAGAGTCCTCTGCCATTTGGATCCCACAGGATGTGCTTAATACCTCTAGCAGTGACTTCTGACAATGCATGAAAGGTTACCTACCAGGCAAAGTCATTAAGGACTTGGTGCCCAAGCTTTGTGTTAGGAAGAGGTCAATACAGGCAGCCTCCACCTGGCACATAGCAAAATTCAAGACTCCCAGCAGGAAGGCAGGCCTTCACTATAAGCCATATTATTTGCCCAGACAGTTTAGGTGCAGTTGCCAGTTGTATCAGTCAATGCCAGGAGCCCTTCCCACCCTTTGGAAATCTTAGTTCTCAGATGCCGGCCATACGCCAACCTTGCCAGCAGTCCTTTCCAAGGATAGCAGTTCAGGCCTGCTACATTAACTCTTTTCTGCACAAAAATTATACAGCTAGGGGTTTGGATGCAAGGGGAATGAAGTGTGGATAGATTTACCGAGTCCTGTTGTACGGGTTCTGCCCTACCAGGAAAACTATGCCAGTTCTCAGGGCTTTTGTGCATTAATCTCCTAGGCATGAGAGGCCATGACTGAATTCCATAGGGATTTACCATGTGGATTCCACTGTGCTTGAGTTGGGAGTTCAGGTTACAACTTGGCTGGACATATTGCAAGCTAGAACCAAAGACTTTAGTGTGGGTACTGGTCTCAGGGTGATGAAGCTAATTTTTAAAAATTCTTTTTTTTTTTTTTTTTTTTGTAAATTTCAGATACATTCCGTTTTAGTACTCTTACTACCTTTTTGCCCTTCTCTAAAACAGTGCATGTCTTTAAAGGCAAACTAATATGACAAGGCCAGTCTTGGAAGATTAAAAAAAAAAAAGTTTCTTAGTGTGATAGTCTCTAATCTCACATTAGAAGCAAGAGTACAAGCCTAGAACAAGGGGCTAAGAGTTAAGAATTTCTGGATTTTTTTTTTTTGTGTGTGTGTTTTTGAGGCAGAGTCTTGCCAAGCGATTCACCACTTTGTGGCCCAGGCTGACTTCAAACTTGCAATGATCCTCCTGCCTCAGCCCCCCAAGTGCTGGCATTACAGGAGTGTGCCACTATGCCCAGCTGAATTTCTGGATTCTTTAAACTAATTTTGCTATTCACTTGCCAGATCATTGGGTCAGTTCACATGTTTACTATCTTCTAAACCTTTTGTGAATGAATGAAATACCATTTTCTATTTCATGGAGATACGTGGAATTCTGTTAATGGATGTCTTTAATGCAGTGCTTTTATGAAAAAATGAAGTATTGCTTATTTATTCATTGTTTCTTTATTTATCTTTACCATGTTACTTAGAACAGTGGTGACTGGTTAGCTCAGTTGATGAGCAAGCAAAAGATGCAATAGAAATCAAAGTAGCAAGTCTCATTCCACTCTATGGTCACTGGTGATACTAATGAGTGACCTTGAAAACGGCTATCACTGGCTACAGAGACAAAGCATGAGAGAGTGATTGGAGCTTCATAAAGTCATTACTGCAAAAGGAAAAGCAACTTTAAAAGCATGTTAACTGGTTTTATTAAAGATTCCTGTCATTTAGTTAAATAATTTTGCAGGGCATTGAAATAATTCAGCAGATATAGCATCTCCATCTCTGTTTCCATGATTAGTGTCCCTAAAATGCTGGTGAGCTTCTTTCCAGCAAAACTCGGCAAAATAGGATGGTGGGGAATGCTGATTTCAGCAAAAACCTAGTAAAAAAGAGTGACTTGGCACATGAGCTTAAGGAAAAGAGAAAGAAAGAAAGAAAGAAAGAAAGAAAGAAAGAAAGAAAGAAACTCTTGAATTTTGGCACAGTGCAATCTGTTCCATACCAGACAAATAAACAGGCTTAATCTGGTACCAATTCTTTTCTCTCTTACCCTTCAGAAGTGAAGGGACTGCAGATCTTGCTGTTCAAGGCACTCAAGGTAATGTGTGAATGTATGTAGTTTTTTTTTTGTTTGTTTGTTTTTTTAGATAATGAGAAACCTAGATAAATGACAACAGGAAGGGAATCCCTCATTTCAGCTTTTCTTGATGTTGTAGCTAATAACTACGAAGAAACTTCTCTGAAAGAAAAATGTGAAATGAAGACTCATCAGTAAGATGTTGACTTTTTACATCACAGGTAAATGAAGGGCTAGTTAACCTGTGTTATGGCAGGAAAAAATAAAATATTTATTTGCATATGGATTACTATGTAATAATAACTAACGCTGTTCAAGGATTTATATTTCAATATGGCTTGTACTAAATTTTATAAAAATAAAATAACTTTTTATAAATCCAGAGTCTGCCTTTTGTATCTTTGTTGTGGTTTGGCCAAGAATTTTTTTTTTTTTTTTTGCACCACCGGGGATTGAACTCACGACCTTACGCTTGCCGGGCAGGCGCTTAGACCGCTGAGCTAGATCCCCAGCCCTGTTTTTGAGACAGGGTCTCACTATGCTGTTCAGGCTGGCCTTGAGCTCACTTTGTAGCCCAGGCTGGTCTTGAACTCACAACGACGATCCGCCTGTCTCAGCCTCCCGAGTGCTGGGATTACAGGCGTGAGCCACTACGCCCGGCCCAAGAATTTTTTTAAACAAGCTATTGGCCTCTAGGAATACTGGTCACTATTCATAATTACTGTTTAAACATCACTAATCTTGCTTAGCATTAATTGTCCTTGCTATTTTTATTTCAGTGGGTAGTAATCAACATACGTCAAATAGCTGAAAAAAGAGCCTAATTCTCTTTGGTTCTATCACCTGTTTGGGCAGTGGCCTTGACAATAATGATGTGGGATGAGTCCATGAAGACAGGGCCTCTGGCTCTCTTGAGAACTGGACTTCCAAGCCCTAAACCAGTCCTGGACATATAGTAGGTATTAATAGGCATGTTGAAGAAATGGATACAGGATGAGAGTGCACTGGAAAACTTCCTCAGAGAGCCTGTCTAGTGGATTAGTCAGCAGTGTCAGCTCTCCAGGCAGCAGACTTTGACCCTTTACCAAGGCCAGTGTGTCTTCTGAAGTCTTTCCCTAGATGGAGCCTTTAGAACAGTGGAGCTGCCAGCAGTTGCCAGGCAGCTTTCTGAGGATGTTTTCATTAGTGCTTTGTGGTTGACTATGGAGATTTTCATGTTTTTCTCGTTTTTTTTTTTTTTTGTTGTTGTTGTTGTTCTGGAGTGAATAACCACTGGTTATTCAATCCTTTGCTTACCATCTTCCGAAGCTTTCCTCTGCTCACAGCTAGAACCTTGGGTCTGTTAAGTTTGGAAAGATCTTGAAAGTAGCTTGCCAAGAGGTTTTGTATGCAAGGAAGAGAAGGTGAATTAGGAAACTTTCCCAGTTTGTTTTTATTCCTTAAGCTGAAGTACCAAAGGCATACCTGAAGGGAAGATGGGAACGCTTTTTTTTTTTGGGGGGGGGCTTTTTGAGACAGGGTCTCACTATGTGGTTCAGGCTGGCCTTAAGCTCACTTTGTAGCCTATCCTGATCTCGAACTTGCAATGAGCCTCCTGCCTCAACCTCCCGAGTGCTGAGATTACAGGGGTGTACCATCACGCCGTTTGGGAACTCATTTTTAAAACATCTGATTTGATGAGTCATGGGGTCCAATTCATTCGATACTTCCATAGTAAAATCATTAGAATAAGGAAAAGTAAGACTTTTAGTATACTTAACAAAGTTTTATTGAAGTTTTGGGAAAAGATTTGCATTTTGCGCTTTGTCCATGAACGAATGGAACTCTTTCCAGTTATATGCAGAAACAATTGGGAGAGTTTTCAGGATAAAAATTGTCATGTTAGGATTCACCAGCAGATGGCAATATGTCCAGATCTGATCATTAGGAAAGTGGCTTGGAACCCTAATCGGCTTCTATTCTTTCCAAAAATAAACATTACAAAATTAGCTTGCTGTGCCTTGAACTTAAAAAAAAAATCCAGCAATAGTCATCGTTGGCCTTTGTTTATCTTTTTCTTTTTTTACCCTTTCTAACGTCAGCCTGAGCTCATGCATCTATTCAGGGATAATGATCCTTTCATGAACTGTTGTGGAACGACTTTTAGAACAGCATTGTTAAGAGCTAATTGTTTTCCCTCTTCACATCCACTGTTTATTAGATTGGATTTCCACAAAATGGCTGCAGTCCCTTACCACCGACGCTGCTTTAAATTCAGCAGGCTGAAAATAGCTGGATGAAGGACGGTCATTTAGACGTTTGCAGGCAGAGTTGGCGAACTATATTGTATGTGGTACTTCAATTATTAACTTTCAACTATTGGATCATATAACTAGGTGAATACCTAAGTGTCTCTACACCGTAAAAAAAAAGACACCGGACAAATACTTGAGAACTCTTCAGATAGACGTGTAATTGTAGGTACAGGGCTGGTACACTGTACTTCATTTTCTTCTTCCTCCCCTTTCCACAGCAAGCGTGTCCATCGCGGTGGAAAGCACATGCTTTCTCAATCTGGCAACTAATACGTACGTTCCGTTTTGCCAAGGTAGAAGAGCCTCAACGCATCATGCACACGGAGAAATCCTGGCTGCAGCCCCCAGATCGTCTCCGCAGCCCTCGCGCCCGGCCTCTGCAGCGCACCCAGCGCAGCCAGGGCTGCGGCGCGGCGGCCCCGTCGCGGGAAGAGCCGGCAGGTGCCAGGTGAGCGGCCCACGCGCGGGGCTTTGCTCCACCAGGGGGACGCTGTCGCGCCTTTGGGCCGGGACTCGCGTCCAGCGACCGAACCGCTCCATACGCCTTGTCAGAAAACAGGCGGCCGAGTACATTCCCTCAAGGAAGGAAAGTTTCCAGACGAGGGGGACGGGACGCGAACGCCTCTGGACTTTGGCGGCCCTGGACTCAGGCCGACTCGGTACAAGCTACACTCCCAAGTGCACGTCCCGAGCCCTCAAGGGCCCCGGAGGCGGCGGCGGGGCAGCGCGTGGGACAACCGCAGCCACCTCCGTTGCCCCACAGAACTACTTTTCTACTCCCCCGACCGAGGCTCTGGCGGAAGTGTCCGCGCTCGCCGACGGAGACCACGCAGGACAGGGCGGCCGGCCGGCCGGCGGAGGGATCCGGGTGAGGCGGCTCCAAAAGTCGGCGGGGGAGGGGTGCGCTTCTCGCTCGGTCGCTAGGGCTGGACGCGCCGGGGCCGGGAAGACAGAACCGGAACCGGAACCCGCGCGCGCGCCCGCAGTTGTCGCGCGGCCCCCACCGCCGGCGGCCTCCCCCGCCCTTCCCGCGCGCTCCCGCGAGGGCCCCCAGGACGCGGCCAGTCGGCCCTGCATTGGGAGTCGCCGCCGCCGCCGCCGCTCCAGGCCGGGCCGGACAGGACGTGCCGCTCCGCCAGGGAACCGCCGCCTACCGGAGCGTCGGGGAGGAGCCGCCGCCGCCGCCCGTGCAGACTGCGGAAGAGACGTCTGGGCCTCCGGGATGGGGAGCAGCCCGCGGCGCTGAGAGACTCGCTCCCTGTCACCCGCGCTGCGAGACTTCCTCCCTGGCACCCGCGCTGGTCCCAGCGCCCGGAGCCTGGTGGGGGCGGCGAGGAGGCCGAGAGGGGGCCCCGGCCCGGGGACATGGGGCGGCGTGAGCCCGGCGCGGGACGGCCGGAGAGGCAGCCGGGGCTGCGGCCACGAGCAGCCGGCAGCCGGAGATAGAGCGCGGGGACCAGAGGGCCCGGCCCTGCCGCGGCGGCGTCGCGTCCCAGCCCCGGAGGGATTCCCGGGTCCGCTTCCCACGGCTCGCGGACTCCCCTGTGACGAAGTTTTCTTCCTCGGCTTTCGGGAAGATTAATCGCTAGCTCTAGAACTCGCCTTCTGGCTGACTTTCTGGGTTTGTGCTGGGAGATAACTTGTTTTGCTCCAGCCCTCGTCCCCTTTCCTTGACCTCTTCAATCGGATGTTCTAGATGACTGAATGGAGTTTTGAGTTGGACTTTTGTGTCCCTGCCGGAATTGGGCCTGATCCCAGAGCACTGGGGGTGGGGTGGAGGTGTTTTTGTAAAATGCAAGTTGGATAAAAGGAGGACCTCTTGCCAAGGGCCCCAATGAGTGGCACACAGTCTACTATCACCGACAGGTGGGTATGAAGTTCCTCTTTCGCTTAGCCTCCTAGGATTCGGCCCGGTGATTGCAATTTGCCTTTGGCCAATGAAATTGACAGGTAAAGGAAAGTGCTTTTCGGAGCTGTGCAATTAGTGTAGGGTTCTTGCCAACTTCTTTGGTTGATTGAATTTGGAAATACAGTTTTTCTGGAGAGAAACTTTCCCCAGATTCTCAGAGAAGAGGTAGGGAAAAGCTAGTTTTTGGCTTTTAGTCTGTAGTGTACATTAGGATTCTCTACTAATCTTGGAACCAGAGAAAAGTCACTTTGCCTGAAATCGGTGGGAATTGGTGCATCATGAGATTTACTTCTGGCCTTGGTAGTTCTTTAGATATTAGGAATTTCGATCTGTGAGCTTAGTATTTAGCCCATTGCATGGTGATTTGTGAATTTGATCTCTCTTAAGTGTTTACCCGCCTAGTGTTTATTAATTGTCGAATAATTTTCCTAAATGTTGACTTCGCCTATAAATCACAGGCTCTTGTTGGAGGCAGTATCTAAAAGCTGAAAGAAATTAGGGAAAATCCTGAGGCTTGCTTTTAATTATTATAATACTTGGTCTTCCAGAAACATTTATGTCTTAGGGATGTAAACCCTAAGCATGGTGCATATGTGTCTGTGGATTTTATTTGCTTATCAGTGTCGTATGGTGGTGTTTATAGACAATATATGGTTGACATGGAGTTGCCTTACTCTTAAGAGTTAAAATATGACGCTGTTTGGAGCCCCCAAATTTCCATCAGCTTGCATTACTTTTAAGTCAATCTTCAAACTATTACATTATAATAGATCAAATAAGTGAACTAGAAAAGCCAAAGCTCTTTGATGAAAAGTGCAACAGCAGTGCTCCTGCAGAAAGTAATTTAATTTATTAATAAGAGTGTTTCACCCAATTGTGAGGCTCATTTGTTGATTTTAAAAGGGCCAAATTCCATTATCATACCATAACAGCTACTCCAGAAACAGAACTTCCTCTTCCTGTTGATACTTTACAGTGTCACATGAATGTTCACCTAAAAGATTCCATTAAATATTTAAACGGTTTATATTTACCCTCTGCATATTTTGTTAAATGGCTTTTCATTTTCAGTGAAATGATTTTTAGTTTTTCTAGAATTTACTTTACATGAGTACTGCTCATGCTTTTCTTTTCTTTTTTTTCCCTCGTTATCCCCATTTCTTTTGCTTTCAGGGTGTTTTGCTTCTGAGAGATTACTTTCACCAGTGTGCGAATAATTGTTTTCCTGGTTCATTCAATTCTTGCCCTTTTTGTTGAGAGTGAGACCAGAAGTCTTACTAAGAACTGATGTAGTGATGATATTCATTGAGGTGCTAGGATGTTTAATTTGTAGAAACAGAATTTAGAGTCACCAACACATTTCACAGAAAATCACTTCAAAGCCCCCAAGTAATGATTTTTAGAGCTTTACTTTGAGGGATTATTTTTCTTCTTTCCATTATCTTAGAAAATATAGCATTTATGTCTTTTTTATAACTTAGTATTATAACATTCAGTAAGCATGCACTAATCGAAAGCCTGTTCTTT
>RJWT010028537.1:0-15186 GCA_004365215.1 Cuniculus paca | reverse complement strand
TTTGTTTTTTGCCAGTATTGCACTTTTTTTTAAATTTTATTTTAAAGAGAATAAAACAAAACAAACCAAAACAAAGCAGATCAGAACAGAACAATGCAAGCAATACAGAACTTCAAAACAAGCACACTGTTTTTATCACAGTAGCTTTATAGTATAATTTCAAGTCAGGGATTGTGATGCCCTCTGCCTGCCTTTGTTGCCCAAAATTGCCTTCGCTATTCTAGGTCTCTTCTGGCTCCAAAGGAATTTTAGGATTGTTTTCTCTGATTTTGTGACATATGCTGTTAAAATTTTGTTCAGAATTGCATTAAATCTGTATAACAGTTTTGGAAGTATGGCCATTTTCACTATATTGGGTTTTCCTACCCAAGAGCAAGGGATATCTTTCTATTTTTTGATATCCTCTTCAATCTCCTTTTTCAGAGTACTGTAGTTTTCAATGTAGAGATCTCTTACATCCTTTGTTAAATTAATTCCTAGGTATTTCATTTTTTTGGGGGGGTGATATTGTGAAAGGTGTTGTTTCCCTAATTTCTCTCTCACTGAGTTTGTTACTCATGTACAGGGGGTAATTTGATGTTTAAGTTTTTGAGAAACTCTCACATTAAAATCCAAAGTGGTCTTAGCATTTCATGCTCCTACCAGCCATGTACAAGAATAACAGTTTCCCCACATCTTTCTTGGTACTGGTTATTGGCTATCTTTTTGACTGTAGCCATCTCAGTGAGTTACTGTTGATTTTTAATCACAAATCTATATTATAAATGTACATATGAAATTCAAGTAGGAAAGCCTTAAACTGTTATTCCTACGTCTCCAGCATGGCTTTACCAGTACAATATTTCCATTCTAGCATTTTTAATTTGGACTGTTGTTGTTAAGGAAATAAAAAAGATTGTGGGTCTGCTAAGCCAGATTTAGCACTTTTTTGATTTAGAGTGTGGTAGTCATAAGAAAACACACACTGGCCTTTGAGATGGCATGGAAAATTCTAGAAATATGTCATTTCACAAAGTCTGTTAAGAAACAATTTCTGTGCCAGTATGTTACATTTGAAACCATATTTTATGTGTTCTCAACTTGTATGCAGAACTTGAGAAAATGAAATTGGATTTTATGCCTCTTTAATTTGATTTGAGACCATGACCAGGCCATTTCTTTATAATAATTACAAGAATGTATCCAATGTATGGCTTTCATCTTATAGTAATTGCAACCATTTACCATTTATAGAACACATAGTTTAGGACACCATAAGTCACATTTCATGTTAATAGCGTTTCTGAAAATAAAGGGTTCTGTTGTACAAATTCAAGAACAGTGATAGGGGAAAAGAAAATCAATTGATATGTCACATCAAAGAGGAGATAAAAATGAAGATGTCAAATATATGATAAAGGCTCTCATAAATTACAAATTGTGAGCTCATCGCACCCTTTATTTTTAGGCAAATAAAATATCTTGACGCCTCATTATGAAAGCCACTTCAAAAATGATTTGGTGTCACAGAATTCCCCCCAAGGCTTTGCCTATTTTACATGCCAAGGGCTTCCTCTGTGAGCAGGGTTCCCTGGGGCTGAAGCCCAAGCAAACAACATAGACTTTGAGATCTTATCTCAAAGGACAAGAAGACCATTTTTTGTGCTCTGCTTCCCATTTCATTCTTTTGGGATTGACCGAAGAATTAGAACTTGTCTTCATTTCTGAAGTTCTATACAGAACACAAAGAAAGGGTTTCGACAGCTGCTTCTTGTCATTCTGTGAAAATAAAAACTTCTGATCTTAAAAGTATCTAGTTGGACCTCTAGATAGTTCTTACGTTTCCCCTTTAGACTTTGTCTTCACCCTAACAGGTTTGTCTTGTCTCCCTCTCTTGTAGGTAGTTATCTGATCAGTAAAATACTACCCAGATAGTAAGAGTAATACATTGCTCATTAGAAAACAAAGGTAAAAATCCATGAAAATAAAATAAAAATCCCCTTCAGTCTCATGACCCAAAATGCACATTTTGCATTACTTTTTGATACTGTTTGCTAGCACTCATTCATTCCTTCATTCGCTTAGTAAATATTTACTGAGCACCTGAGATGTACCATGTAGCCTGTGGAAATATAAACAGTGATCCTAATTTTCTTTATAATAATTGTGTTTACAATCATTGGTGGAATATCTGTGACCCTTCCTAGAATTTAAAGTATAGGACCACCTTACAAAGCATCATATTGTGACCATTTACCGTGTCTTTGAATAGTCTTTGAAAGTAGTATTTTCACCAGTGCTGGGGATGAAACCCATAACTTCATGCGTGCTAGACAAATGCTCTACAGTGAACCACATCCCCATCCCCAAAATAGTGCTCATAATGGTTACTTAAGGTTATACTTTAAGCTTTTACCACAACTTATTATTTCCCTGTAATTGGTTACTTAAGATATTTTCTCTTGATTTTGCTATTATAATTAAGACAGTTTTGAATATATGTCAAAGGGGACACACATTTGGATGGCTTTTGTCGTATTAGCTAAACTACACTCCAGGAAAGCTCCACCGATTGAGCACCTATCAGCAGCATAAGAGTAGTTCTCAAATGCAGTTACAGGAAGCTGCAAAAGAGCAAACCCAAGGATGCAAACTCAGCCAATCTACCCCTTTGCCTTCTAGCATACTCAGAATAGAAGGGAAGCCATCACCTAAAGGGAAACCAGTTTGTTTAGGAGAATTGAAAACCCATGGGAGTATCTTGCTCAATATAGTAGTAGCATGGGTTTTTATTCAATCATGGGCAGTGGGGCAGATTGCTTATCTACTTGTTGATGAATTGTCTTTACAGAGGTAAGTGTGAACTAGAGGAATGGTGTTGATGTACATGCAGAGACAGACTCCAAATTCTCTATTATGCATTGGAGCTGAGGACAATGCAACTCTTTTGGTAAAGAATAAGAACATATGAGCAAGGTGCACCAGTCATAAAAGAGCAACAGAAATGTAGCTTGCTCTTGTCTCCAAAAAAAGTGAGTCTCAGCATGTGTTGCTGCAGAAGACTGTCCTTTGACACCAAGATTTAAGAAGATCACATGCTCAAAGCCATTGCAAATTCTCATCTACTGAACTGTTGAGGCTTCTCCATTCTTCGCATCCATCATTCAGGGCTCCTGGAGTATGTTCCGTCTTGGTAGAATTGTGAGGACATGCCTATTGTTGGAATTGTTGACCAAGCCTAGGGCTGTTTGCAAGTTGATGATATTTATCTCTAGTGCTATCTCTGAAGAATGACTTTTGCAATTTGAAAATAGAGTATTCAAGAGCTCTAAGTATCTGGCAGAAGAAGTTCATGGCTAGAAAAGCTACAGAGGATATCTGTGAAATGCAGTTGATGAACACGCTTTTTTCCCGTGAGCCACGTTCCTGTGATGGGGTGAAAGCCAGTCTATTTTGGTGATATGTGTTGACTCTTGGAGCCCACACATTGAATGCCCCCAGGTTTTAAAAGAATGGGATGAATTAACTGTTCTTCTAAAGTACTAATGCTGTAGGCTCTTATGAAATAAAACCTTCGCTGAATGGAAAATATTATTGTCTTCCTGCTTTCAAAAGTTACTTGTTTACCTGTTGCTGAAAAGCACAGGGTAATTCATGGTTGAGAAAAAGTATACTTTGTTTGATGGGTTTCATTTCAGCACCATAGACGTCCCTGAAGATTGCAAAGCTGTTCTTTTGCTACGCATTTATAGAGCTCACCCGGAGGAAGAAGAATTAGAGTCTGGTAATACCTTCCTGCTTGCCAATTTTACCTCACTAATTCAACCTTTGGAACTGATTTAGTCAATGGATCAGCACATTGTTCAAAGTGGAAAATGTTATAGCAAAGCTTTCTTGAGGGTTGATGATTCATACAAACACTATTCAGGACTTTTAATCACATCATATAAAAGAAGCAAATTTGCTGCTTATGCCTAGAGATTTGATGAAAAGTAAAATACTAAGGAGCAGTAGGAGAAGCCTCTGGCTTGGATCTATATGTGCAGACATTGCTTCTGAGAAAGAAAACTCAGAACGTTGCAGCACAAAGATCCTCTAGGATGAAAACTACACCATTAGGCAAGCCTAATGAAAGCGAGAGAGATGAGAGGTTAAATGCTATAAGGAAGCTGAAGCATTGAGCCTGGTCCTGAGAGTCACTGTACGCCAGTGGGAGAAGTCCCAATTTTGGTACAGCCTTGCATTTGCACAGATTAGTTGTTGGGCAAGTGAGTATCTATGGTACTCATTCTTCTAACTTACCATTCCTCCTTTCTCCAAGGAGTGAGGATCATTGGAATGGTAAGAAATTTTACCTGCTAAAATTTCCCTAAGAGTACATAACATGTTATTTACATTTTAAAAATTTTATGTCACCCAAATAGAATCTAAGTTCCATGGGTATAGTGGTTCTGGTAAAGTATTTAACAACCTTTTTACAAGGCAGTTCTCACACACTGTGAGGTCCGGGTCAGTTGGAATCCACTGTAGACATTGATGCTGTGGGTCTTTAGTAAAGCCTTCTGGATAAAGAGGGAGATATCTACTATCCACGAGAGCCTGGCTGCTCTAATAAATGAAGAGGAAACCCCTCTGTACCATGGTTTAAAACAAAGGTTTTATGTCTAGTCAGGTGTAGTTTTGAACTCCAACTCTCCTGCTTATTTGCTGTATAATCTTGGGCAAATTGCTTAATCTCTGTGGTTCAGATGTGTTATTTGAAAAGTGAAAATACTATTACTTCCCTCAAAAGGGAGCAGTAAGCATTCAATGAGATTAAATGCACAAAGCATAGTGCACCATACCTGGCAGTGAGGCTGGGTGAAGAGTGACAGGTAATAGGGGGGAGTGGCAGTACTGACATTTGAGGGCACAAGTTCTCAGCTACCTTGATGTCTACTGGAGTGATAGGTCCATTGGGGTTTTATTTGAGGAAGGCCACATTGTTTGTCTCTGGGCTTTTCTGCCTACCTAGAAATGGCTAATCTTGCACTGACTATGGTAGAAGCCTTTGTAGTTAGGTTGTTGATATTAGACAGACTTCAGTTTCACTTCTATATCTGCCATTTTTCACTGGGCAAGTTGAGTTACTTAGCCTCTCAGAGTTCCATTGTGAGCAGCTGTAAAATGGTAATAAAACAACTGCTTGCTGCGTAAGATTATTGAGAAAATGAAATAGGATAATCCATGTGAAAAGTGCTTTATCCAGTCTCTGGAACATGCTCACGAAGGGTATCTTTTGAAGTATGGATGCAAGACTTTATTACATATGGTGTCACTTTCAAATTAAATGCATTTCATGGTATTAAAATTATGCGAGAGTTGAATGTATGTTCAAGGCAATTGTATTTCTACAGATTGTTCGCTGGCTTAGAACTGCTTATCTTCCAGCCTACGTAGATAAACAAGTGTTTCTTATACAGGCCATTAAGACTTACATATTTGTAATAGAATGGGAGGGAGCTAGACCATTCACCATCCATATTGGCAACATATGAGACCTTATTAGAAATGCGAAGTCCAGGGCCCTGCCCTAGTTCTGCTGAATTAGATAGATCCTCCAGTGATTGGCTTCCAAACTTGGGATGGCATTGCTATAGTGCTCATTGGCACATTCTGTCTATGTCACTCTTACTTGATTGCCAAATTGCTCTAGGTTTTGGAATGCATATACTATGTGTTATTATTATTTTTCCAAGAAGGGAGTAAACCCTAGAAAAGTTGAATGTTTTACTCTGAGCCACATGATCTGCTTAGTAGCGAGGTCAGGATTAGACTGCCAAGCCCTAAGATTCTGCTTTATGACACTCCTTGAGAGTCATTGCTTTTACACACTGGGCCACTTTCCTTCCTATGTTTGCATTCATTTATTCCCCCTTTCACGCTCAAATGCCAGGTGACCAGCCTTTTAGGTCTGCATTTTTTAGATATAATATCAGAACACATCAGGGCAAAATTTGCAATGACTTAGTAAATTAACGATGAGAGATTTCCCAACAATATTGGCTGTTGTTTATATGTTCTGAAACCTCTTTAGAAATATTCCAGCTTTCTCAGTGCAAATGAATGCTGTATTTCAGTGGTTTTCAAACTTCAGTTGTATTAGTTTCACCTGGAGAATTTCATTTACAATGCAGGTTCCTGGACCTTCTACACAAGGATTCTGTGTGAGTGTCAGGATCTATGCTTTAACAAACTCCCCATGTGATTCTGAGGCTTTTGGAAAAGTGTCTGGCTATTGAGTTAGACTGGCTGGATTCAAACCCATGTTCTGCCACTGTCAAGCCAGAAGTCCCAAGACTTGGTTTCCTCAACTCTAGAAGAGGAATGACAATATCTTTTAGTCAACCTAAGGCCACCATAATGATTACAAGAGATTATAAATGTGAAGCATGCTACTTGGCATAGGGCTGAACTCACAGCTGGTGCTCAAGAACTTTTAACCACTGTTATTTTAAAATTCACGATGCGGTTTTCTGGTTCCTAAATTGTTGTTAGTATTAAAAGAAGATTCTCCTTGCAGGAGCACACATGTATCTGCAAATGAATCACCTTGGAAAGTTGAGCGTTAATGTTCTGTTGTCCTTGAGGCGTTTCTCATCTTCCTCCCAACTGGAATAATTGTTCCTTTTCTAGCTCTCCAATTCTTGCCTCCCATAAAGGCATTCTGATCTGCAACAAATTCTAGTAATAAATTTGCATCTCTGTCCTTGGCTTGTAAGCTCTTTAAGGACAAGGGAACTGCCCTAGTCACCCTGTGCTCCCACTCGTGCCCCTCATGGCATCCCTTCAACCTAGGGCTTAGCATTCTGTAGTACTCCAAACCCCTTAGCTATGCTAACTTGAAGCTCTGGAAGTGAGAATCTTCAACTAAAATACTCCAGACCAGATCCTCTTTGCTTTTCCAGGCTTGAGAAAGTGGTGAGGAGATGGAAGAAAACTGGGAGATGCTGCATCTCCTTTGCCTTGTTTCTTATTGAGGAATTGAGGTTGGGAGGCAGTATCTACAACAAACGAAATTGGGAAAACACTCTCAAAGCCACCCCAACAGTTGCTGTCATTCTTATCCTAACAGATGGAGGACATTTCCTGAAATCGCACCTTTGGTTCTTGGAGGAAGAGAATCCATCCCTGTGAGACAGTTTCCTTGAACTTGGCGGGCAGAGAAGACTCACCTTGATCTGGGAGGGATTTCTTCACGGGGCACTCAACAAATAAGGGTGGGCTTTTTCCTTCAGGACACATGGAACAGGAGGTTGATTGATTTTCTGCTTTTCAACTGGTTACTCTGGGGTTTATACTCAATGTGTGTCTCCAGATCTTACACTGGCAGACTGGGGACTTCCACCCTGAGATATACAATGCAAATGTCACATCACAATCTCCCAGGCTGCCAATACCTAAGAGATTTTAGGGATCATCCAGAATAAGAAACAGAGCGCACACACATTTATTCTCTTAGTGCTTTTACAAAAACTTTTATGGTTCCTCACATAACTTTAGCTGCTGGCTTCCTGCGTAATACCCCATTCTGCAATGATTAGTCTTTCATGAATTCAAAGTCCAGCTCTGCCACTGACTGGCTGTGTGACCTTGGGCATGTCAGTTGCCCTCTTGAGGCCTCAGTTCTTTTTATAAAAAAAGCAAACTGGGTTGAAAGAACTTTAGGTCCTTTTTAGCTCAGAATAGAAGAGATTGTCCCAGAAATAGAATTGCACCACTCCTTGTCTTGGAAAATTCAGTGAGTCAGGTAACCATGCTATAAGAATTGTCTCATAAAGTGTGTAAGGAAGGGAGAAGTAAGAGTATGTCCTGGAGTGTGTTTCTCCTATTAAATCTGTTTTGGTATTCCAAAGGACGTTTGTTCCTGTGCAGCACACATTCCACACCAACATGCTATCTGGCAGGGTATATACCGATTAAGACTTGTTCGGAGAAAACATATTCTTGCTGATGGAAATCCAAATGTATTGATTGTTTTATCTCCATCAGGAGAGATTGCTTTCTATTTGGTGATGGATGACAACTCTCCACACCACTTCATCTGCCAACTGGACAGGAGATGACACCAGCAGCTTCCAAGTGTTGTGGGCTGAGCCATTAGCTGTGACAGGCAGCTCCAAGCCCTCAGTCACCCTGTCATGTCCCTTCCATGGTCAAAGTGAGCAATATTAGACATGTCACAGCTGCGAGATGATGCTAAAATGAATGGCTAGGTGACAAGGACCTTTAAAAGTGATAGGCCCATCTTAAAAGCTCCTGCTTTTAAGGGTGGAAGCCAGAGAGATTTGCGAACACAGCCCAGCTCCTTGCAGAGAGAAAGTCTGGAGTCTGAATTGTGTGCAGCTTTTCTGTACCACAGTGTAATAGTAGGAAAGCCACAGAAGAATTACAACCCAAGTTTTTATGGGCTAAATACAATGTTGCCCTCTCTCTGGGAATGTCCAGTGAGAATACCACTTACATCTGCACAGAATGCTTTCATTTCACAAAGTACTCTCACATGCATTACCTCATCCAATCCTTAAAACTTTACTCATGGGAGATAGACAGATCTTATGCTTTTACCATGTTACAAGTGAGTAACTAGACATGTCCTTTAATCTTATACTCTGGCCCCACATTCTCACTCTTCAGGGCTTGAACCCATGGCTTCTAGTCCATGACTCTGCCCACTATTCTGAGATACTTGGTTACCCGATCCTATAGTTAAAACCTGCAGATTGGTTAATCCTAACAACTCACATTTATTGAGTTCTTTCTATGGTCCTAGACACTTCACATAATTCTCAATTACAACTTCATGAGAATATTGTTATTCTCACTCTCATTTTACAGAGGAGGAAAGTGAAGCACAAAGAGGTTAAGAAACTTACTGAGTTACACATTTCAAAATTAGTATTAGTTATTCCCCTCCTGAGGGGCTTCCAATAGAAATTATTAAGTGATTTGAAGTTTACAAAGAGACCTGAAACCTTGTAGGAGAAATGCAAGGGAGAAGACATGAACACTATCTCTATCAAGAACTTGGAATGGAAGTTATTTCAAACATTTCATACATGCTAGGAGGCCTGGCTCTGGGACTGCCACTAAGAAAACAGAGCTGAGTAACACATGGACCCTGTCCTCAAGGAGCTTAAAATCCAGTAGCATTAGAATGAGCACTGAACTTGAGCATTCAATTTGACTTTAAACTCAAGCCAAGACAAAAAGTGAAATATGATGGATTATCTAGTTCTCATCTGATAATGGAGTAGTATCTGTTCTTCAGAAGATACAAGCTTCTGTATCACGCTGAATAATAATGACAAATTATTATTTTTATATCAATAATAGCTAATATTCTCTGAGAGCTCACCATGTGCCAGCTATTGTACTAAGCAAAGTGCATGCATTATCCTATTTAATCCTTACAAATATCCCCATGATTATGTCTAATTACCTTCATTGTAAAGATGAAGTAATTAAGGTAAGGAGGAATTACTATGTGGACCCATAAGAAATACAAATGATGGTATCTTCCATGGAGTTTTCACAAAGGATTCAGAAGCATTGTTCACAAGGCAGTGCACACATTTTCTGTGCCATGGCTGTCTTCCCTGTCATGCTGCAAGAAGTAGCTGTGACTACGCTGTCTCCAAATGCAGTGACTGTAGCCATTGTGCTTTGGGATTGCCATTTGGGACCTAACAGTTCAGAGGATGCAGTGAGTCTCCTTATGTGGACCAATTACAGAAAACGTCCTTTGTAAAGCAACAGCATGAGCCAGAACAGGCACTTCATTATCTGCTTCTGCCCACAGGGAAGTAGAGATGTTGGTGGGAGGATGATTGGCCTGAGAAATGTGGGGTTTAGGATCTATGCTTTCGGGGTCAAAGACCCTCATGCCCACTTCCTGGATTGGCTTCTTCGGTCGCCTGGGCACTGGTTTCCCCCTTGCTGGGGTGGGCTCCTGGGGTCTCTGTCTCTCAGTGGGTTCCCATTGGCAGCCTCTCCTCTCCCACAGCAGTGGCAGGCCTATTGACTTCTGAGCACTCATTTCCCAGAGCAATTTTCAGTCCCTGAGAACCAGAAGTCCTTTTCACTCTGGGAGTTTACAGGTGGTGCCGATGCCGCACCAAGGAGAATAGATGTACTTTGCCTGTGGACTGCTTTAATCTAGTGAATTGTGCTCCGATAGGTAAAGGATAATTTTGCTTCTTTTCTTGTGCCTTTCTAAAAGTTTCTGGAGTCAATTAGTCAGGGCTCTGAGGGCTTCCTGTCTGCAAAGCAAGGTGCCAAAATCTCTTTTCTTCCTTTATTCCCTTTATTTCTTGCATAAGATGGAAGATTCTTAGGTAGAAAGTGATTTTTTTTCTTCATATCTCATCCCAGGAAACAATGCCCTCTTTTTAGGTAAGGTGAATGAGTACAAATCACATGACACCAATTGAGTAATTGCAAGTCTTGTTAGTTATCAAGGTTTTATTGAACTTTTATTTCTATTGGTTACCTAGGGAACTTTTTGTTCAAAAGACAGTGCCTTTGGTCTGGGTCTCAGATTCCCTTTCCTTCAGGCAAGTACACTTACAAGTGAAGGATGCCCAGGCTGCCGGGGTGAGTGAGTCATGTGTGTTGAGGGCAGGGTGGAAAGGTGGGCTTTTACCAACCCTGCCCTCTCCACTGAATCGAACAGTTCTCATTCTGTCTCACACTTGCACTCTTTTTTTCTGTTTACACACACACACACGCGCACACGCGCGCTTTCTTCTTGCTTAAACTTTCCTTCACTTCGGGTGCTCTACTGCCTGCATCATATTGTCTGCCCCCTCACCATGACTGTTTTGGTGTTGGCATCAGTTGCGTGTGCCATTTCAAGGAGCTCATCCTACACACCCCAGTTTTCAAGGAAACTGAGCTTCGATCCAGAAAGAACTCGCTTCTTTTTGTATGAGAACTGCCTGGCCACGTATGCGTGCTGTCAAGATCATGCTCTCTGGAGTCAGATGGTGAGGAGTTGGAGCCATGTGCTTATTTATTAGTTATGTGACCTTGAGCATATCACTTAATGTCTCTGAACTTCTATTTCTTGAGTAAATCAGAAATAGAACATCCCATAGGATTTCTGTGTGGGGATTCAGTGAAATAAGGCATGTGTCTCAGCACAGTGCCTAGCCCATCCTGACCAGTCAGTGCTGTTGTTATCACCAAGAGTGGTTATCTTAGGAGTTTTAGTTATTGATGATTTTCAGCCTTCTTTGTTCTGTTTCTCTGCTGCTCAGAATGAAGAATAGGCTTCTCTATTGCCAAGTTATTTGCTTCTTCATTGAGCTAAAATGCAAATCCCATAAAATTCACCATTTATGTTGAACTATTCAGTGGCACTTGTACGCGCATGATAACCAAAACATTTTCATAACTCCAAAAGGAGACCCCATATCTGTTAAGTCCAAAAGGACTCCTCATCCCTCAATGCTAAATTATTTGCTTTTAAATCTATTTCTTTCCAATCATCTGCCATTCTGTAAGTCTGAGGCGTTTAGGAAGGTGAATTATAGATGCTGATCTTCTCCCTAAAGTCAAATAGAAACATATTCCTACCTTATCAGAATATGGAGTGAAAAACCCAAAGCGATAAACTCTTATTCTAGACAACACAGAAATTGCCTCTTTGGTGCTTATCTGCCATACTTTCCCATATTTTTTGTCTTGTAGCCTAAGAGAAAGGAGGCTTGAATCTAAGAGTAAGGGGAGGCTATATTTTCTAAATCCCTTGTAAAACAAGTGATGGGAAAGCCACGGAGGAAGGTTAGCAGGTCAACCTCTTTGCATTTAATTTCCATCCTGCTGCATTCCAAGAGAGGAATTTCAGTCTTGGGAGGCACCAGATAACCCTCAGGGAAAATAAGGCCCTTTGAAGTTGCTGGTAGTCTGTTTCTGCAGCTGCCACTACTCACACCACCCAGGTTGGAGGGTCCGGGCTCATCAGCACTCAGGTGCAGTCTAGCTGGCCATGAATTGCAGTGAGACAGTGTGCATGCTCTCCAAGGCCATACGAGAGGGGGCCAGGCTTGATGTGTCAGCTGCCAAGAAGGAAGGAATCTCCATTTGGCTTGGTACGCAAGTTAGAGGTGGGGACAAGAGCCAACAGCGAAGAAGATTCATTGGTGAAAGCACTATGAGATTCGACAAATGTGATCGAAGGCCAATTTGCCTGGCAGAGCTGTAAGATGTCTAAGAAGATGTCCATCGCCCTAGGGAGCTGAAGGGGAGAGCCTTGCCACCAATTCAGCAGGCTTCTTGGCATAGTGAATGTTGAGGCAGGTTGTCTACTTGTGTGAGATTTGAGACTTTGGTCACTGTGTCATCTTATAAAGGGCAATCTCTTGCCAGTAAACCATGGCGCTGCCTTTGGCAACTTTGTGCAGGTTTTATTTATTTATCAAGGTGCTGAAGGATCTTGTACATGCTAGGTGGGTGCCCTACCACCACTGAGCTACACCCCCAGTCCTTGCTGCAGTTTTTAAGATAGAAGAGACTATTATACTTGGGCAACCTTACTTTGATGGATGGTGAATGGGGTTCTCATGATAATCCATGAGAGTCAATACATGAGAGATGTCTATAATTTAAAGATGCTTTCTCTACATCAGTGATTCTCACCCATTCATCTGCAGCACAGTCACCAAGAAGAGTGTATTCAAAATTCAGATTGCTGGACTCCACTCTTCCTGAATCAGAATTTCTGGTGGATCCAGAGAAACATTTGAGCAAGTAGCCCAAAGTGACTGAAATGTAATTGATCTTCGAACTGAATTTAGCCAAACTCTGGTCTTGGGAATCACGGCAGGAAGGAATCAGAATAATATGATTATTCACAAAGTTATACCAGAAAGTTACACTGAGAAGGGCGGACCCTGAAGCAGGGATTCTCACTTATTTCTGTTTATGCACAGTTTCTACTTTTTTTAAAAAACATTTATTTATTTATTTAGTGGCACCGGGGATTGAACTCATGACCTCACGCTTGCCAGGCAGGCACTTAGGCCACTGAGCTAGATCCCCCAGTTTCTACTTTAATAAGATACTTTTAAATAAGTGGCCATTATCTGTGATCGAGGCCACACTGAAGGAAGTTGTAGGACTAATTTTGACATCTATAGCTTTAACTTCATCCATGGCATTAAGTTTGAAAAATATTCTTGAAGATCCATCTTTGGGTTTTAATAAATAGAAATTTCTGAAAGGTTCATGCTCAAGGGTATTTTGGGTTTTTTTTTCATAGTTTGTTTGAATTTGAGAAGAGTGAATTTTCTCTTGCATTCACCAAGTAGAAGAGCTAGTGGCTCCCACTGAATTAGCCTTTTCTGTTCCTAGAGGAAAGTATTTATTAAAAATCATACTGCATTCTTGACATGGAATGATATTTTTCTGTTGCTGCAAAGTTATATGAATTCTTATAAATGAGCCCCAAACAGTCTGGTAAAATCTCTCTGAAAAAGCAAATATTTTTCACAAAGGGAAGATTTCTGAGCAGCCCAAGTCTTATTTTGGATCTGGTAATGTGTTTGTCTCAAAGCAGTTAAAGCACTACCTAAATCATGCCTTCTTAAAACTGGACCTTTAGGTATGAGTGGGAGAAAGGAGAGGGAAGAGGTCAAGGGAGGGGGGGAGAAAAAGGTATTGATAGAGTCCCCAAAGGGCCAGCCCCCACTTGGGGCTCCCTTCTCCTTCTTCCTCATTTGCTCTTCAAGACCTCATTCTGCAGTCCCAGCACACCCACACATGCCCCAACACGTGTCCAGGTGCCCCAAACCATGCTGCAACTCTTCTACCTGGTAGAGAGTGACCCAGTGGGACCTTCCTGAGGGAAATCAAAGGCTATGACTCTAGGCTCCAGGCTTGTTTCCGAAACCCTCTAATAATTCTCCAGAAGCCTCTTTCCTCTGCTGCTTCTCAGAGATACTGGCTTTTCTACTTTGGGAAGTTCCTCTGCTGATAACACATTTGAGGTGAGTTAAAAGGTCTTTCTCCCTCAGCCTCAGGCTTCCTGTTCCTGAGGGTGAGTTAGATAATTAGTCCTAAATAGTCCCAGCTGTTAGGCTTTCCCAGGGGCTGCTCTTTGTGAAGTGGTTTTCTCCTTTGGTAATTTTGATTGCTTCTAATGAGGTTGCCTGCTTTATCTGTAATACACAATGCTAGGTCACACATTTCTTTCTTTTTTTTGGTACTGGGGATCGAACTCATGACCTCGAGCTTGGCAGGCAGGCCCCTTGTGCCGCTGAGCTTTTACCCTTAGGGTTGCAGAAGTTCTCTGACGTCACTCTTGAGAACCTTGGATCCAAGGGCATTTTCCCAGTGTGAACAGAAACAAAAAAACCTTTTCCTGTTTTCCCCGTGGAACTGCCCTAGTTCTTCTGCTCTGGGGCACTCTGTGTGCTTAGGGAAGTGACTCTTCTGAAAAGAGATACATGCAAAGCATGCGCGAGGGAATGGGAGAACAGTGATAGGAGAGAAAGGGGCAAAGGAAGAAAGAGCGTGGGAGAGCAATGGACGTGTCAGTGTCATAAGGCAGGAAGTGTGTGTCAGAGGTAGAGAAAGAGTGCCCGAAGGATGGGGAAAATGTGCAGGAGCAAGACACCACAAGGTGTGAGCAACCTTTGAGGAAAGAGTGCCAGTGAGAGCCAAGAGAATATGAGAGGCCAGGAGCCATAGAGTGCAGGCTCAGCATCACCCAACCACTCTAAAGACCCAGATCCCAATTGAAACGCAGCCTCTACTGGTTAATGTTATTTGAAATTTTAGAATTAATCACATTCTGCATCACAAAGGGAAGCATGATCATTTTCTTACCTCAGTGGTTCCCAAACGTGAGAGCTGGATAATTTTCATGGACTCATTTTGGAAAAAACCTCTTATTCCTGGACCCCTCTCTAGAAATTATGGTTCTAGGAGGCTGGGCTGCGGCCTGGAAGTCATGCCAGCTCCACTCAAAGGTGACCAGAAAACGTCAGCCTTAAGCTGTACCCTGTCTCAGGAAGCAGTCACAAGTTGAGTTGGATCACTGACCTGAAGTCAGATTGCTTTCCAACAAGGCCCAAACTAAAAAAGGAGCCAAAAGTCTCAGTAATCAACCTAAACAGCAGTCTGATACATTTCAGAAACTCAAAATTAATATGGAAAAATCCT
>RJWT010028534.1:0-15197 GCA_004365215.1 Cuniculus paca | reverse complement strand
TTGAGTAGACACTCTGGGAAGAAAGTTTTGCTTTATCTCAGATTTAAATATTTAAGTGAAATTAAAACTTCAAAAGTCTTACCTTATAAAGATTTCATTTAAAACATTTTCTTATTTCTTATTTAATTTAATAGAAAATTTTTTCTTATTTTATTTAATGTGAAACATTTTATTTCTTATTATACTTGTGAAAAAATTGAATTATTATAGTCCAGTTATTTTCTTAGGTCCTTTTCCAAGGCAGGAGAGAAGGACCGCCCCCCCACCAAATGTTTTTTGGATGCTTTCCAAAAACTCCATGTGTGTGCATGAGAAGTTGTAATCACTCGATTCAAGTCTCACTTTTATTGGACAGGCTTGTCTAGTGGGTTAAAAAACCCCTCATTCTCTCCCAGTTGATAACTGGCCTGTTTTTCTCCCCTTCAAGGTAGTAAGAGTTTATTTTTTATAGCTGTCTCACACCTTGTGACATTAGGCCATGTTAGCTGCATGTGCTGCTCTCTTAAAGAATGAAATGTGAAATAACAAAAACAAAGGAGGGCATAAAAAATGATAAGGCAAGGAACAAAACTAAAGTAGGAAGAAAAGGAGAACTTTGAGAATTTAAAAAATAATGAAATAAATACAAGGTATTAAGGAGAGATAAGTTTACGGTGCTAAGTGCTCTAAAGGAGGATCCCATTATCATTTTAGAAAATGCTTTTTGAGGTAAGAACAAATTTTTTAAAAAAAGAAATATTAAAATATTTTTTCATGACTTATAAGTAATATTCAAGGCCATTAGGTCACTTTTGAATATAGGATATCATTTCAGCTCATGTTTGATAAACTTATTTGTTACTAAACATATCTTAAATACATATATTTGGGAAAATATAACGACTTTTTAGTGATGTCTAGAGATTATTAATTTTATAAAATTAATATAAGTTATATATTTAAAATAAATTATCAAATATTAAAATATTAAAAGTGAAAATTACAAAGTTTCAAATTGTTTTTCTGAGTAATAATTTCAACTAAAGTACTAATTTTTGTCTGCTTAAAATATGTTATTGTTAGACATATGAATAATTGTTTTCAAAGGTAGTTTACAGTTATCTAAAATATTTTAATTAGTTTAGAAGTATTAATTTAACCCTGAGAAGAAACCTTAAAAACTTCATATTTTTTGATGTCTTATAAAGTAAGTTCTATTGAAAAAGTATTAAGTAATCTATTTCATTTGTTAATATATTTTGGTTTGCAGTACATAGTTAAAATTCATTAGGTGTAATTTCCATCTAGTGGTAGTTACTTGTGTGAATGAAATTGGTAGTACTTTAGTGTAAGCTGTTTAACTTTTGTTTTTCTATAGATGTAATGTGCACTGATAATTTTGATATGCAGAAAAATTGCAAATAGGTAAATAGTTAATGTAAGGTATATCTAAATGGGAATGATTTTTTTTTGCTTGCTTTTCTTTTACTATTGGTGCTCATTCTGCACTTAGAATGATCAATTTTAAGAAGTAGGCTTTTGATATAATTTTAACACTTAAAATTATATATATTACAAATAAAATTAAGTGGAATGGCCTATTTAAAATACTTCTTTTGTTGTGTGCAAGCATAGAATAAATCCATTTTCCCCCCTCTTGTGTCTTTTAGAGAATTAGACAAAGCAGAATGTGCTAGCTGTGTCAAATCAGTCAGTCATAGTTGGGTTTGTCCTTGATTTTGGGATGTACTATAACTTACTTTTTAAATGACTAATTTTCAATGTTTTTTTAAAAAAATTTTTCCACTGTGATTTTTAAACTGTAAAACTAGAATAGCTTTTCTAATAGTACTTATAATTGTCATATCATACATAGAGTGGAGGTTAGGCAATTGTTTCATAAGTACCACTCATTTGGCTTACAATTTTGAATGCTATTAATGGGAGTATAAATTTTTCTGTTTGAGAGCATCATTTTGTATCTGTTTCGTGTGATACTAATTTTGTGTGCTAAAACTACAAAAAGCATACAAAATTGGGCCAATTCTCTGTTTGCTATTTATAAATGCATGCACTGTCATAAAATCTTAAACATAGTTTTGGTGAGAGGGAATGAGAATACAGTCCATATTTGAAAATATGTACAAATAGTGAAAAATATTATGTGTTAATTACCTTTAAAACTAGTTTCACTTTATGCTCAGAATTTCAGAGCCTTTTTGTATGCTGGTTGTTGTGGAACATTATTTTTCCTCTATATATGTATTTTTAAAACCATTATTTTTATTTTTGGATTATTTAGAAAATCAAAACTAAAATAAATTACAAATATATTGAAACATACCACAGCGTAAGATATATTGTAGGAGGTCATTAAATTCTTTTTGACTCATATCTGTATATCTTGACCTGACTGCTAGAGTAAATTTGTAGCAAGGGTAAAAGTATATAATGTAGTACGTACTTTTACTCTATTATGTTTACTGTATACTTATATACTAATGTCTAGTATATAAGACTTTAAGTGACTGCATTTGTTATTATTGTTCCGGAATTGTTGAATGTCATATTGAGTAGAAATAATTAATTTTTAATAAATTGGTTGATAATTATTAAAAATACGAGATTTTTATTGTGTGTATGTATTCTTTTTCCACCCTTTGTGTTAGGAAGCTTGATGCTCATTTCTTAGGGAAACTGTTTAGTCTTTATAGCTATTAGTATATTATTTCATATTCTATATAGGCACTGAAATTTTTTGTGAGCTGTTTCGTAAGAGTCATTTTGTGCCAGAATGACGCATACTTTTATTGTTATTTAATGATTTGTTACTGTCTTTATATTGGCAAATGTGAGTTCTAGTGAACACAGATAAATCTCTTATCATTATTTATTTGCAGATACACAAATAGATGAAATGTATAACCTAAAATGCTTTTGCATTTCTGTTGTTAGATTTGTAAGATGCACATACAGTACTTTTACACTGAAGTATATTTATTGTTCCATTCAATTGGCAGCTGAAATTCTGTATAGGTATTGAATAGATATTTAGTCATATGGTTTTAAGGTATTTTTAATATGATTAAGTATTCTTTGCTTACTGGCCTAATTTTCTCATGAATTTGGTGATACTTTCTTTCTGTGTTAAGGTTGCTGGTGATCAGCATAACATATCTTCATTTTTGTACCATAATACTTGAGTACTTTCTTTAGCAGATTATTAACCAATAGAAAAACTAATGTCTTTATTAAAAGTGTAGCTTGTTTCAATTTTAAATGTTCTGACCAAGATTTTGGTTATGTGGCTCTAATATACCATCAGTTTAATTTTTGGAAAACTAATATATTAAGTTTTCATATGTTTTTAAAAACTATAATGAAAACCATAATGCAGAAAAATTTGACATTTAACATTGTTCTTTTCTACTTAATATCTGATGGGGTTTGATAGAAATACATCTCAACTATAAAATGTGATCACTATTTATAATTTCCATGTAAATATTCTTTGAAATTATTACAATTTAAAATGTGAGAAATGTAAAAACAAGTAATTGTTTAAAAAACTAATGTGGAGAAATTATGTAGACTCAGTGTTAAAACTTTATTTCATGTAATTAATTAGATTTGGGATAGTAAGAATTCTAATAGTATAATAATTTGATGATTTAATAATTACAGATCTTTAGAAAATCAGCGGTACGGTAATTTCTAATGCATGCTATTTATTTTATGGTTTCTTCTTTTATATTACTCTCACCAATTTATGTTTATTATATTTGGAGCATTATTGTAGTGTTCAAATATAACTACTTGATTAACAAGGATAAAACTGTACTTAATCTAGTTTGCTTGATAGTGAATGATCATTGTTAATACAGAAATTAAGTATTGTATTCTAATCTTAAAATTACCCCTCATTTTTTGTTTTGATACTTTAATGATAAACATTTTACAGTTTATATTCAAAGATGGCTACCACATGTATACTTTTGAATATCTGGTATATAAAAGATTCTATGTGGTAATGGCTAGCACTTGTATTTTGATGATAGAATTTTATTAATCATGTATTAAGTATCATCTAGACTTTATTGCCAGTCTAGAAGTATTTATTATTGTAGAAGTTATTTAAAGAGAAATTAGAATTTAATCCTGACATTGCCATATAAACTGATTTTTAATTATTATTCTCTCATTGCTGATGATTTTTAAAGATATATTTGCCAGCAACTTATTTTAATAACAATATGTCACCAGTTTTTTTCTGTTTTGAGAAGGCAAGATGAACTAGGATAGATTTTACTGGAATTCCTAATGTTTCTCAAGGGTAGAGTCTCATTGGATTTATAGTATGTAATTTTTCGTGAATCAGTACATCGCAATCAGAGTAAATTTGTGTGGATCTCATTCAAAATGTTTCATAACTAAAGACCCTTCTTAAGTAGATATCATGGTATGGTCTTATCAGCAGTGTCCACACAGCATGTGTGTGTGTAGGGTAGCACTGCAGTCAGAATGCAGTGCTGTTTTTGTTCATTTTGAAATATTAACAAATGAAAGCTGTTTACTTACAGGTTTTATTTTCTATATTAAGGATAATGTTTTATAACATTAGTTCTAAAAAGTATTTTATAGATTTATGACACGTTAATTACTCTGTAGGTATTATGTCTATTTTAAGTATTTGGGAAACATTAGATTTACTTCTGATTGATTTACCACGTGGTATAAGTTAGCAAGCCTAATTTCAGTTGTCCTTGGGAATTCATTGAGTCTTTTATGAGAGTGAGCTTGGTGCTGAAGATAAATAAGCAGTTGATTGATGCTTTTTTGCCTAAAAGATTTTTTTTTATTGACAATGTTCATATTTTTAGAAGAAAAGTTCTGTTGTTTTAATATTTGGGAGAAAAATAGTAAAAGAAAAACATTACCAGATTTGGTTAAAATTATGCAACTTTGGGGTGAGTGTTACTGTATTTTAGTTTATTAGCAGCAGTATTCTGAAATACTTATTCTAAAATGACACAGATTGTTACTAAATTGGTGCATAACCTTCATATTTTCTCCTTACCATTCAGTAGCCCACAGTATTAAATTATAAATGAGTTTTTGTGACTTTTTAAATATTTCTATTCTAATAATTTCTAAAAAAGGAAAATTGCAGCTAAGTTAATCAAACTGATTTCTTCTTGATCTCATAGAGCTAGATGGAGTATAAAGACTTTCAGAAAATTTCTTTTTTGATTATATATTTATTATCTTTTTACTTCAGTCGTAAAGTGGCTTAGTTGATATGTTGTTTTCCCACATTTTGATTAGATTTTCCTTCTTAATGAGTTAAACTTTTGCAACGGTGTTAATTTTTGAATTCTAAAAATGATTAACCTATCATTCTTGATTGATTTGTACAATTCTCACAGGGAACATAATGATGTATTTCCTGGCACTTGTTATTTATCTTTTTGTTCAAAAACCCTTTTTAAAAATTTGAAAATACGACAATAAATGATCTTAAATTTAATAGTATAGTAGATACAAATTGATACCATGATACATGCGTTCAAAGTTTTATGAGACTAAAATCAGACTATAGATTTTTACAGTATTTTAAAGTATGAAATGTTATAGATGTCTAGAATAGTAGTATTATTTTTCAGGATTGCAATAACTTCCTTGCCTGTGTTTAAAATAATGAAAAATAAACATTATTCTTACAAATGATAATTTCAGAAAATTGGAATATTTATTTTTATTCTGATTATTCCTTTCTTTGACCTAATTAACTTTCAAGCACTGTTTTAATTTGAACTCAATTTGTAATATGGAAGAAGTATTCAAACGAAGAGCAAAATTTAGGATTAATGTGAATAATGTCAGTGTGACATTTGGAACACTATATGTGTCCACTGTATGAATGGAATGTTGCATTATAAATTATTCCCTTTGTGCTTATTTTTTAAACTCATTTATGGGAAAGTAGTAGAATTTTTGTGTAATACAAAGAATTAATCTTTCTCTTACAAAATTCATTTGTAACATAGTTTCAAAACTTTGTGACATGGTTTCTATATATTGTAAATGCTCTGATAATTTTTAAAATTATATTTGAGTTGACAGGTTTATTTTTAAAATTATAGTTCAGGAAAATATTCAAAAGAATGTAGAAAACATGTAAGGATGCTTGATTTTTTATTAAATATTGATGTTATTAAAGAAAATGTTTTAAATGTTGGTCTTTCTTGAATTTAACTTTTATAATAATTTTAAAACATGTAAGAATAGTACAAATGCTCTTATTTTCCTTTTGTATAGATGCAATAATTTTTTGACATATTGCCTTCAAATGTATTTTCTGCTTTCTTTTTTGTTGTGAAAGCATGTTTTTTCTTTATAGTAAGTATTGATACTACTAAGTGTTTTATTTCTAGAATTTTAAAAAGTTAGATTTCTAATAACTGTGCTGTGTAAATCTTTTATTATGTAGTAAAATAGATACTCTATTGAATGTTCAAAAATTATTTTTAGATGTAGTTTGACTCTAGAGCTGATAAGTCTTAAATGATTACAGTACACAGAGTTTCAAAGGATGTTATTTACTACTTTCTATATATAGTATTCAGTGTCACAGAGGCTGAATGAAATTATAATCCTAATCTTCATAGTAGGTAGGAGAATAATAGAAAATATAGTATAATAACATGTAATTATAAATAATTGAAAGAAAATCTTCAAACTTGGTATTGCCTGTGATTTAACCCTTCTTTGTACTATGTTACTCTTCTGGAAATGTTAATGAACAGAATAGTATTGGTATTAAAGATATCATTTGGAGTTCTCTGTTTGTTCTAGGTGAATAACAGATCTAGATCTATCTAATTCCAGCATCCCCAACACAGAGGTAGCAGAAGGTACAGTTCAAATTAAAATGGCCTTAAGCTTTTGCTTTTGAAAGACACTTGGCTTGTCGCTTTTAAATTGAAATATTTGTACCCAGCGGGTATATATTTGGTCCAGTTGACCAAGACCGGATGTGAATCTAAGTGGTAGGTAAGACTTCTTCCAGAAACATTGTCATCCCAACTCTGAATAGAAAGACCTATATGTATATCAATAATATTAGAAAGGTCATTCATCAGATTGAATATCAGACTTGTTGTGTCCTTCTAACAACATGGAATTGTCTACTTATCATGTTGTTTATAATTTCCTTATCTCTTCAATGGGTAAGAAGTAAGGAAGAGCCATAAATGGAAGTTCAAGGAGAAATAAAAGCTGCATCAGTATTGGCTGGACAGATCTTCAATAATGAAGATTTGATGATATGTGACTTGTTTCCATTTATTTAATGATATGATGGATATTATCAGTTGGAATTTGTAATTGATTAAATTTAAATTTTATTTTATCTGAGTAACTTAAGTCTGCCCTCAGAGTAGGAAGGCGGAGTCTCTTGCATTAGCTTCTTATGGTGAAGTGAGAGAACAGATTTTAACTGTTGCAATGACTATACTGAGTTGGAAATTGTCAATTTTGAAGCATTTTGATTTTGAGGCCTGGAAAAAGTAGTGAGTATGTAATATAGAATAATTAAGTTTGGGCTATGAATAATAATGAAGTAAGAATCATCATGTTTTTTTAAAGTAGTGAAAAATTTACATAGTTGTGTAAATAGGGCTTTCTTTTTTTAAACTATAGGATTACCTTACCTTTAAAGCAGTGCATTCCAAATTAGAATATCAGGCTTTTTTTTTTTTTTTTAAGTTTTAAGGTGTTAAATAAAACTTAGGTTTCTAAAAGTTAGCTTTCTGTTCACACTTTGGCGTTTGGGCAGTGTCATAACATGTGTGACTGCTTAAATAGAAGATATGTGTGAAATTACTCTCATCCTACTATTGGGGCTGCCTTCCAGCAATGGCTTGGACTGCTATAGCCAGACAATCTGCTCTCAGGATATGTAAGTTTAGAGAAAGCAGATTCATTTTTTTTTATAGGAAGAAAGGAAATTACTTTTCTATATGGAAATGTTGCTATACTTGCTCTGGTTGTATCATAAGGGTGGGTGGTTCATGAAATATGAATGAGCAATATGCAAGAATTGATTTTTCAAAATTGTGCCTGTTTTAGGGATTTTGGGGAACTAGGAACTTTTATTCTTTCTAGGAGTGCTTTATGCAACGGGTCCTTAATCTAGTCTGCTGTAACCTTTTACATGAGCTGTTAATGCTGATGATATTATGAGACCTAGATACCCTTTATAAATAAGAAAATTTGTACTGAAAAATGTCTTCACAGCACTAGCTTTGGTTGCCCAAAAGACACATTTCTGTCTTTTGATTTCTATGATGACCTGCACAGGTATTTCATTAATATGCTAGCTGGGGCCATTTGAGTGTGAATCAGGATATGGAGAACAGCTTTTTAATTTGAAAGATAAAAGGACTGAGTAGAATTTCCTTTTTAAAACCTAGAGCAGTGGTAGTAAACCTATTGCATGCATGCCACACCGGGCTGTTCATTGTCATTGAAAGCTCTAAAAGTTCGCCATCGCTGACTTAGAGCATGCTCAATATTTCCTGGCAGTGGGCCATCATCCCTCCTCTCCTCTCCCATAGATTTATTTTTAGCCTCTTATCAGACACATTTTTTGTGATTAGGATTTTTTTCTTCTTCACCTTACTATAATACAAAAGTGTTAGCAATTGTATTTTCCTGTTATCAGTGCAAGTCTTACCTTTTTTCAGATTTTCTAAGTTTGTGCAAATAAATGGGGATTTTTGAATACTTCTGTGGAAAAACAAGAAACCAAAAGTTACTTCATGTACATTTGAAAGAATTGTCAGACTTCCTTGATGCATATTTACAGTGAAGAGCATGAAAATAATTAGTGATTTGAAAGTGTGAAAGAAAAGGCTAGATATGTTGACTTCTCTGCACTGGGGTCCGGAAGTTAGAACACAGTTATTTCAGTGGTGCTTACCTTTCCTTCATTTGCCTTTCCCTAGAAGTTGCATGTTTTATGGTATTGACTGGCTCTGAATTGTTCTCTATAAGAAGCCAGGAATGACAGTGTCTGCAGTACTTGAAGGCTGGCAGTTTGTCTAAGAGGTAATACTAAAAGGAAAGAGGTTTAAATCTCAACTGGCTGCAACAGAAAGTGGAGAATTACCTTGTTGAGATAAAGGCCATTCATGTGTAGGACATATAGTATGTAAGTAAAGGACACTTGCAAGTCATTTACTGCTTTTTTGTTTGAAATAAACTTAAATTCCAAATCAATTCTTAAGTAATAGATTGCAGTGGTTGTCTTAAATAGCAGTGGGAGAAGGGCTGTTCAATAAATAAACTTCCTGACACACATAGTTTATTAATTTTTAAGTCATTATTTCTTAGTTTCTTTTGAAACTTTATCTCTAAGTTGTAGTGGAAAATAGCTTTTGGGTAAGTTAGCAGACTATTTCAAATTATATAGATTATAATCATAGCAAAGTTATTAAAGTACAAACTGTAAATGAGTAATTTCTGACATAACTAAGCATTCTGAGATACAATAACTTAACAGAACCATTAAGTAGAAACACGATGACCAAAGTTGGTCAGAAGATTTAAAAAAATAATTTCATAGAATAAGAAACATATTTGGGTAGAATGAACTATTAGTGGTTAGGTCATATTTTTAAGGGTCAGGATAAATGTACAGTATAATAGAGCTTTTTTGTTCTTTTTTCTTTTTCTTTTTTAAACTTGCAACCCTTTTACACCTGAGGAAGAAGGTAATCTAGAGATTTAGCACTGTGATCTCTTGTGTGGGAAATCCTGATCATGTTTAGAAAGAAGACCTTCAGTTACTCTCAGACAAATTATTGAATGATAAATCTTATTTTATAGAAATTCACCTCCCTTTACAAAGAATGTCAGTTATTTTTAGGATGATACTTTGCTTTTGCTAAAAGTATTTCATTGTAGAGAAACTTGTGACTTTCAGTCATTTCTCATACTACACACAAAATGGTTTACAATTTAATATTGGATATAGGATATTTGTTGTCATAGGTAGTATAATTAGGTTAGGGTTGAAAAATCCTTTTATTTTGTTTTTTCAAAATTACAGAATCAATACATTTCACTAAAGAAATGTTGGGAAACAGTATAGCACATGATAGAAGTAATAAATTGCCTGTAATACACCACACAGAGATAAATCAATCATTGTTTATACCTGAGTGAATATGTTTTGTGTACATGTAAGTTGCATTTTATGAAAAAGTTATACTTTATATTTGCTTCACTTATTTATGTATTTGGAACATTATCCTGAGAGAAATAATTTGCTAGAATGTTCTTCATGATGCGAAGTATATCACTTTACTTGGTACCTAAATTATTTTCATTTTTTCCTTGTTATCCAGTACTTTAATGAATATTTCTGTATATACATCTTGGCTAGCCTCTTGTTTTGTTTCTACAGAATGAAAATGACTGTTATATTCATGACTATTAAACTAATAAAGGGAGAGGATATAGCTCAGTAGAGTGCTTGTCTAGCATATTTGAAGCTAACATCATAACAAAAACAAAAAAAAAACCTGACCTGTACTTATTATAATTTAATACAGAAATATGTTTTGTATAGTGTACTTTCTTAGGGTTCTGATTACATAGTCTCTTATTTGGTTAGTCATATTTCAGGTTTGTTAACACATACACAGATATAAGTATGTGTTTTGACTAAGGATGCTTTTGCTTTTTGAAACTACCTAATTACGTTATTCAGGGTCAGTAAATACAGTATAATATTATTTTTAAAGGCTGTCTTCTATACCACTAGTGGTGTGTCAATCTGTGTAACCTGTTAATCATTGTTGCATGTTTACTTTGTTTTTGGTATTTCAGTATTATAAGTATCCCTATACTGATTCCATCTTACATGCCAGGTTTTAATTTTTAAATTTTTTTTAATTGTTTACTCCTGGAATTATTTTTTGGGAATACAATTTAAAAGTGAAATGTTGGGGTTAGAGGATATTTGCTTTTAAAAACCAGATACTTTAAATTATTCAAACAGTTTTTTTTAAAAATAAGATTACCTGATTACCTGATTTATTTCCTTTTCAAGTGGGGCTAGTTTTCTTCTCCATTAGAGGGAAAAGGTAGGAGTGGAGGCAAGGTTAGTTTTTTTCTGAGCAGCAGCCTGGGACGTGACACTGCTCATATAGATTCTTGTAGTAGTTTAGTAATGTTGTGGAGTAGTTGGTCCAGTTACTTAACCTCTCTGAAGCACAGTTTTTCTGGTGTGTAAAATGCTAATGATATTTGCTTCATAGGATTACTGTAGTGAGATTGTATATACAATATACTTTATGTAATATAGTGCCTATATATTCTAGGCACTTAAAAACAAAACCCACCCTTATTTGTTATTGTTATTATTCCAACTACTGTTATTCTTACTGTTAATACCATGGTTATTATTTTTACTATTAATACAATAATATTCTTTCCCATTCCATAGTTTTAGTTGATAAAGTCTTAAAAGGAGAATAAGAGGAAGAAAAAAGTCAGGATAGTGAGAAATAGCAGTAAAAGGAATTTCTTTATGTATCTATGGTAAAAATGGAAAAGGTAGTGTTTCTCTAAGTTTTTATGGAAAGAACAAAAAATCTGAATCTATAAAGCTGTATTCGTTGATCAACCAGTGTGAAAGAAATTTTGTAAATGTCACCCATCACATCTGATTTAAGTGAAATTATTATGTTGTCTACCAGATGCATGCATAGACAAAATTTAAATCCAGAGGTTGATGTTGTTGTTAATAAAATAAGATTTTATACTACAAAAGTTAACTTTCTAGAAAAAAAAAGTTAATTTTCTAGATGACTAGAGGCCACTCATTTAAATTTAAAACTTTTTTCCCCTTAAAAGCAACTTTTCTACAGTGTGTTCTTAAAGAGACCATGTTGAGAAAATACACCCTTTTCTTGGTGATTCAAGTTCATAACTAGAATTGTCAATATCATAATGGTACTGTTGTGCACTATGATACACAAAGAAGTGAGAGGGTATGGGGTACTTCTGACAGTGGTCCAACATGACTACTTTTTGGATTTCATGATAAATGCCCCCCCAAAAAACCCCCAAATATATCATAAAGTAGAAGATCCAATAAATGATGGAGATTGAGCAAGACATAATTATTACATTATTGCATAATAGTATACAGTAATTACTATTTTTAGTATTTATAGATGTTTTTATGTACTCAGAAGTGAATTAATTACAGAAGAGGAAGAGTATAAAGATTCAAGTTGTTTCCATATAAGAGTTCCAATTTCATCCAATTTAAGATATTCTCAGTGCTCTGTGAACACCACGATGGGAAAATAGTTTTCCTATTCCCCCTATTAAGAATGAAAAAATACTTAGCATACTAGACAAGGACAGACTCCTTTCACTTGAAGGAACTAAGATTTTGGCTGGATAAAAAGGTAAATTAGAACAATAGTTTGAACCAGGCATTCTTCTGAGCACTTTATGTATTTTAGTTAGTTTAATTCTCATAGTATTTCTGTGAGGTAGTAAGTACTGTACTGTTACCTCTGTTTTCTAGGTCAGGAAATTTGAAGTACAGAGATATGACTGCAAAGTTTAGAGTCAAGCTTAGAATTTGGGCAAGATGGCATAAAAATTCATGTTCTTAACCACGATGCTTTGACCTACCTCAATTGTAGCGAAGTATTGCATCTAAAATTTTAGACTGAAAAATAATAAAACTTGCTCTTGGAGACTTCTGTTCCTTATAACAGTGGGCCCATCATATCCATAAGTTCCACATATGTGGATTCAATCAGCTGTGGATAAAACATTTGAAAAAACTGCATCTGTACTGAGCCTGTGTAGACCTTTTTAACTTGTCTTTATTCTCTAATAATACAGTGTAACAACTATTTATGTAGCATTTACATTGTCTTGGGTACTGTAATCTAGAGATAAGTGTATGGTAGAATATGTGTAAGTTATATGCAGTTATTGTATCATTTTATATAAAGGACTTGATCATCTGTGGATTTGGGTATCTATAAGGGTCCTGTAGTCAGTCCCACTCAGATACCAAGGGATAGCTGTAACTTATCAAATCCATCTGTTTTTTTTTTTCATTCATTTTATAGCATAATAAATTAAATCTTTGAGGTACCGTGAAATATACGTTCCCCCTAAGTATTCAAACAATACCATCAACGAGTATCCATACCTAATAACATTCATACTTCTTTTACATAAGGAATTCATAAAATTTTACTCTAGAGTTAAACAGTACTCTAACAATACACAAATACATGTTCTCCCATTAGGTAAACAGTTGCAGAGAAAGCTTAAAAATCCAAATGTTAGCTCTTGGATATTGCAGTTGCTCAGGTAGAAACCTACCTACTACATCAGATACCTCAATATTCTGCAGGCAATGATTCCTGTAATGAGTTTTGATATAAACTTATTGGACCCAGACTATTTTTTAAAGGTTGAGTTTGAGTAGCTGTTGAGATTTGAGTAAATATTATTTTATGAAATTTAGTTTCAGAACAAGATAAAACAAATAGAGGAACGTTTCTTTCTGTCAGTGCTCTGTCATAAAGAAAGATAAACGAGTGGTTTGCATAAAAATGGATGCACCTTGAGATCATAATGTTAATTTAAATAAATCAGATACACAAGCTTGAATACTGTACGATTTCTCTTTTATGAGAAGCCCAAAATATAAATAAATAAAAAATAAGATAGTAGAGAGAGAGTTCTTTCTCACATGAGAAGGGGAACAGGAGATGGTGGGGCAGGAATTTAAAGAATTGGGATGTGGTATGTACAGGTACCAACTCTACACTAAGAATGTAAACATCATGTACTACAAACATGTATTAATAGAACAGAACCAAACAAAACAAAAGAAAATAAAGCAAAACAAACAAACAAACAGTTTGAAAGGAACACCCAACAACTCCTGGAGTCTGTCTTAGCTACTCCTTTATACTGAGATTGTTGAATATTTCCTAGTCTTCTTTGGTATAAATCTTTACTTTTATTTCTGAGTATGCCCCAAACTCAACTGGCCTGAACCCACTTTATCTATCATCTTCTCTCAATATATTAGTCTTCTGTGTTTCATTCTTTGGTAAAACCCCTTAGTACTACTGTAATGTTAGAGCCCCACACTCCTCAGCAAACGGAACTGTGCCCTCCTGGCCTGAACTTTGCATAGCAAGCCTTACTTCTGCTATACTAGTACAAACCTTTGAGTGTTAGCTGAACTTGTATGATTTTTAGAGCATGCTGTTCCTATACATCTTTCTGCTCTAAATTCTCTTTCTCTTCTTTTCCACCTGGCTCATTCTGTAAGAGTTTTGAGTTATGATAGTTTATGAGATAAGTCTCATCTCCTCACTTTTCAGATAAGAAAATGAAAGCTTAAAAAGTCTACTTTTTCCAGCAGCTAATGATACTTCTCTTTGGGGAATTAAATAACTGGGGGGAACTATTAGTTCCTAATAAAAAATTTTATTGTAGACATAGGATAGATAATTCATTCCTACTGGAAAATTTTCATTCTTTTTTTTTTTGTTGTTGTTGTTGTAAAGAAGGATCACAGAAAGCCCTCCTATCCCAAGGGAGTGAGAAATAGTTTTTAATTAGAATACACCAGGCAGAGATATGAGGTAGCTTTGGCACCCTGTGAGAGAAAGATCTTTCTTAGTGACTTTTCATTGTTGTTTGATAATTTTGAGAGAATTCGTTTCTCTGGAGTGCATTTGAGTTGAGTTTTGTTCTCTGCAACCTAATGGGCAAAATTAAAGCAGATATATATATTGACTTCTTTGGCTTAGTTTTATTTGAGTAGAGGAACTATTCACTGAAAGTGACTTTATTCCACAAATTTACTTATGAATTTGATTGGAATTCAGAAAATTCCTCATAAAACTAGTTATAAATGATTTGGTTAGCTCATAAATGTTAAGTGAATCTATCAAGTCAAACTATTGAATATTGAAATGATAATACTTGAAATATGGTTAGTAGTGAAAAATCAGTAATTCAGACTAAGATTAAAATCATTTTTCAGGAATGGTAGTCTTGAAAAAGAGAGTTGAAGTATAAGATACTAAGTAGAAATTTTTATAAAATCTTGGTTGCTTCAAGTTAATTTCAAACTATCAAAATTGCTTATA
>RJWT010028533.1:0-15179 GCA_004365215.1 Cuniculus paca | reverse complement strand
CTCAAAAAACAAACAAACAAACAAACAAACAAAAAAACAGGGCTGGGGATCTAGCTCAGCGGCCTAAGTGCCTGCCCGGCAAGTGCAAGGTCATGAGTTCTATCCCCGGTGCCACAAAAAAAAAAAAAATTTCTTGTAAAACACATGAAACATAAAATTTACAACTCTTTACGGTTCATTGACATTATATGAACATTGCTGTGCTATCATCAACATTATTTATCTCCAGAACTCTTTTTTATCATGCAAAGCTGAAACTCTGTATCCATTTAACAATAAATCCCATTCTGTCCTCCTGCTACACAGTGGCAACCAACATTCTACTTTCTGTCTTTAAGAAGAGTATTCCTCTGGATATAATCTAATTTTTCACTTGTTTCATGCATGTCAAAAATAAAAATTTGTTTTACAGCTATTCAGTGTAATCTGCTAATTACTGTTAATTTTGGCAAGATAATGAAATTATCTCCATCATATCCTGGAATATATTTTCTTATTATCCTACATTTTGCATTTCCAAATTCCGCATGTATATCAAGCCCTAGTTACTTGGCTTTTCTTCCACAAAAGCTCTGAAGCCACACAGATTAAAAGTTACATTGTATCCTTCTCACCTCTGTTCCATTTACTCTATCTTTTCACCTCTAAATGCACAGTGAAATGTTATTTGTGCAAATACCTATTCTACCAGAGTTCAAGCTTCTTGAGGTATGATCTATTTCTGTTCTGCCCTCTGTATGTATGTCAGTCTTCAACTACTGCTTCTCAGAAGTGAAGTTCACCACCCAACATCACCATGATCAGGGAACTTATTAGGAGGGCAACTCTCAGATCGCCTTCATTGCTACCTCATCAAAGACTCTGGCAAAGGATCCCTGTAATGTGTTAAAATCAGCCCTCAAAGTGAGCTGAATACACACTGAAGTTTGAGATTCTCTGCCTTACGCTTAATAAGGATTTTCTGTGTTATCTATGACTAGTGTCTTAGCTCTACTGTAAGAAAATTAATAGAAAATTGCTCAATAGGCAACTATTTGGTTCCTTTAGTGATCCAAGAAAACGATTATGAATATATGGATCATGATCATTTCTAGAGAATAGTACATAATACGACTAATGGGGAGGGTACCTGGAACAGTTATAGCAGGGTCATTTATAATAGTGTCATTATAAAATGCCAATATTCCTGGGATGCTAGCCAGAATCAAGGTAATTATTTTCGGAAAGTCACCAGGATCTGCACTTAGTATGAAATAAATCAATTTTACATTACAAGGTGAGACTGGAGAGATCTCAAAAACTATTTTAGGCAAGGCACATAAGTTTGTGGTAAAGGATAAGGACCATACAGGAACATTAAAGATCAATGCTTCCAAAATCTATTTTTGTTTTGCTTCCACTGCATAAGTGACACAAACTAAAGCTGATTCACTCTGAATGATGTTGAATTTCAGTGAACACTATAACTCAGAGATGAATGGTTAATTTTATGATAAGAATAAATCTCAAGCTTATGTAAAATTTGATATGGCAAAGTATATGGAAGAAATTCTGGCCTCTGTATGACATGTTGCACTCTAAGTAAAACAAGCAGAATATGCTTAAAGCAAAACATAGGGAAATGTTAAATGAACCAGAATGAGAACATTCTGGAAAGAACGGAAAGTATTCCATTACAAGAATTAACTAAAAAACAAAGCAGCAGTAGAGGCATTGAGGCTAGCTACAATAATAAAAACATTTTAAAAAACAAAAATAAGAAAGTCATTAAGATAAGCAAATCGTGCTGGGAGAATGCAGTACTGATGATATCTCCAAGGAAACGAAGAAAATTATGGGATCTTGTACATAAGTACCTAAACCATGCATGGGAGGCCAGTGAACTCCACACTGTATTTAATTTGTTTGGGTCAGGGATTCCATTGAGAATCTGGTGAAAGCGATGGACTTCTTCCAAAAAATGTGCACAAGCACAAACATCTTGCAAGCAATTTTAGGGCACCTACTGACCCTTAAATAAACCAAATCAGGTTATTGATGGCCTAGTGACTGAAGAGATTTCTTCCAAAAATGCTTTCCTGGCAGAGCAGAGTTCTAGCTGTTGAATGTTTGGAGGACTCAAATGGAGAATTCTAGTATCACAAGAAGAAAATGCACTGATCCAGAAGGGAATGGTGATTGGTTGTGCAATTTTCTGAAGATCCTTTATTATGTGTAGGACATCTGGTTTGATTTCCAGATGCAATCGTGAACAATTCAAATTTGTCTTTCCTTTCTTGGAGCTATCTTTGGTCTCAGGCTAGAGAATAAGGTTGGAGCCTATCAATTTAAAGACTTACGTAACTAAATATTTACTGTGATATCAAGGATGAGACAAACAATAAAAGAGGAGAGGGAGAGACAAAGACACAAAGAGACAGAGAAAGGAGAAAAGAGAAGAGAAAAAAGAGACACAGAAAAAGAGGCAGTGATGCCACAATACAGAACAGATAAAGCATAAGAATTTTGTATAAACCTGTAATTCTATCACTTCGCCCTACTTCTGCCCTGATGAAGAATCTCATCGTTGGACTTCAATTCCATTTTGACAAACTATTTGGCAAAATAATAATAACTAATATTAATTAGAGCTAAAATTTTTGAGAGTTTACTGTGTGCTTTTGGTAAGAAAGAGGAATAGAAAGAAAGTCCTAAAAGGAGGACATGAGAACAGCTCACATCCATGAAAAGGAATGAAATAATACAACTCCAAAGAAGGCAAATGAGAAAAAGGGCTCACTTGAGGAAGTGATTTGAGGAAGGGTTGACTCCACCTGGAGGCACATGAGGGGTACACACACCTTATATCAAAGGAGGGGTGAATTAAAATAGAACTTCTAAAACTTGATGTGCATAAGCGGGGAGCTTATTAAGAGGCACATTTCTAGACGTTTCCCAAAGAGACTGGTTCTGTGATCTGGAGTGGGCCTAGACATTTGCATGAGGTAGCAGGAGGCAGATGGTTTGTGGGTGAACCACACTTTGAGAAAAACAACCTCAAAAAAACAGATGAGCATAGTGGCAGGTCTACTTTCTTCTTTATTTTGGTCTAGGTAGCTTAAATCTACCCTCGTTGAACTGACTTGGAACACACCTGAAACTCTTAACAACCTTGGCTTTGAGGTGACTCAGCTTGTTACACAGTGTGTTGTTGGAGAGAAAAGCTCCACTACAAAAGATGACTAGTGCTAGAAAGAACTAATCTCCTGTAACTCCTTCCATGTAGGGTAGGTCCTGGGCAGGACCTCAACCCCAAGCTACAGCAACTCTCATGGGAGATGGCAAGCTGAGGAGGACTAAGGAAACATTTAAAAAGCGATTTCTCACAGAAACAAATCATAAAATATATATAAGTGCTGACAAATAGTTCACTAGTATGAGGGGTTAAGTGTTTTCATTTTTAAATTCTTTAAGTTTTAATTTCTTTAAACTTTTCCATGAATTGTTTTTAACTTTAATTTTACTTTATAATCGTGTAAAATATTTACATGATTTTAACGTCAAATCTACTAAATAGGTATATTCGAAAAAGTCTAGCTTGTATCCCCACTTCCTTTGTTCTCTCCTTCTCCTTATGGTAAACCTTAAAGGATTTATTTTTTTTTATTCTGTGTAAACATAAGCATATATTTTTTTTGTCTTAGGTAAACCTTTATACATTTTTCTCCACTGTGTTAAGCTTTCTTTGTCTGGTCATTTTATAACATTATCTCTGTGGGAAAATGCATTTGAATTTGAACTAAGCAAATAAGCGTTTTTTAAAAGAGTATCTTCATAAATTGGCACTCATATTGAGTTCTGTTCAATGATTTGTTCCTTCAACAGAATACTAAATGAATACCAAAAATGCCATGGGTTCATGGGAAGTCCCAGGCATTGCAGGATCTAAAGCGATTGTAATACTAGGGGACTTTCTTTTAAAAAATTAATATAAAGTTACTAATTTACTTGAACACCCCCAGCAGCACCCCACTCTCAGGGGCTTCCCTGGCTGTCAGCCGCTGTGGGGATATGTGCTGAGTGCTGTCTCCCTGGCTGATCCACAGAGCAGATCCAAGTCCTTATTTTACGCAGCTTATGTAACAACGCAGGAGAAAAATACTAAGTTCAAAATAAATGCGCAATCACAAGTCGTTCTTAAATCTCTGTAATGGACCAAATTATGTTTTCCCAAAATTGGTATGTTGAAGTCTTAAGCCTCAGTATCCCAGAATGTGATGATATTTGGAGATAGAATCCTTAAAGGAGGTGATCAGGCTAACGTGAGACGTGGGCCTCAACCCAATGTGACTGGTGTCCTTATGAGAAGAGGAGATTAAGACAGGGATATTCACAGAGGAAAGGGAGCCATCTACAAGCCAAAACAGAGAGAGACCTCCCTCCGAAGAAACCAATCTACTGATGCCTCAATCGCAGACTCTAGCCCCCAGTTTTGAGAAAATACATTTTTGTTGTTTTAGCCCTACAGTCTGACTCTGTTATGGCACCTCAGCAAGCTAAAACAATGTCCTTTAAATATATGTTTGTCAAAGGAATGGTGAGGACCTGTCTACACTAAGGAACTGCATAGAAGACAGTATTTGAAATGAATAAATAATGAACTATGATGAATAAAATGATTTAGCTGATCCTGTTAAAGGGCAAAAGGAATCCAGGTACTTTTGTTTCAGGTAATTATCCCACATTCTACAGAACCAGCTAGTCCTCAGGAGATAGTCTTTCTAAATTAAGTATCTAAGATGAAAAGCTAATGTACGGCCAACTTCATCACAGTCCACAGACTCTGAAGTTTTGAATGAGCATGAAGCTTAATTGTAACTATAGGACGAAATTTATTTTATATCATTCCTACCCTGATTTAAGTACAAGACACTTCTGAAGAAAATGAATATTATGAATTATGTAGCCTAAACCCTTCTTAGAAAAAGAATAAAGGAAAGTTATGTCCTTCTTCATGGATCATTAAAGAGATTATGGAAATTGTGGAACCTGAATATGCTAACAAAAAAGCCAGAAGCATAGACTTATTAGTCAAGTCTGATATTTCACATGGATTGTTTTAGCACGATTCTAAACCCTGAGTCTACATTGGAATATCTTGGGAAATACTTTTATAATACCAATACCTGGGTCTCATCATCCAAAATTAAATTGATCTTGGATGAGACGAAGATATCATTTTCTAAAAAGCACCCCAAGCCAGGCGTGGTGGCTCACGCCTGTAATCCCAGCACTCGGGAGGCTGAGACAGGCGGATCATTGTGAGTTCGAGACCAGCCTGGGCTACAAAGTGAGCTCAAGGCCAGCCTGAACGGCATAGTGAGACCCTGTCTCAGAAACAGGGCTGGGGATCTAGCTCAGTGGTCTAAGCGCCTTCCCGGCAAGCACAAGGTCATGAGTTCAATCCCCGGTGCCGCACAAAAAAAAAAAAAGCACCCCAAAAGATGTTAGTAGTCAACCAAAGCATTTCTTCCAGGGGAAGCTATGGAGGCCAGGAAGGTACCAATGCTAATAATAATGATGCTGTTAAATGCTAGGACAAAACTCAAAGAGAAGTTCAAAGTGCTGTTCATAGCCTATGAAGATGGGTCCTAGTGAAGGAGGCTGTGGTTGGCAAAGCTGATATCCAAACAGTGAGATAACGAGTACTATACTTAGAGCCATCTTTGGCCACCCGGCAGGGCTCAGTTGTTTCCATTTTCACTTTCCTAGGCAGAACTTAGTGCTCTATAAAGCCAGCATCTCTCTTACTGACTGAGACCCTTAGGTCTCTATCCTGCCCTTCTGTTCAT
The DNA here is from genome assembly GCA_004365215.1 of Cuniculus paca. Classification (NCBI taxonomy): domain Eukaryota; kingdom Metazoa; phylum Chordata; class Mammalia; order Rodentia; family Cuniculidae; genus Cuniculus; species Cuniculus paca. The sequence continues at coordinate 9,348 of RJWT010028533.1, read as the reverse complement.
TCCCACCTGACATTTTTGTTTGGGAGCTTCTCACTTACTTCTAGTAAACACTGTTTTACTGACTGGTCAAAGGTACTTTAAAGACTACTCACATCTTTAACATAAAAGCAACTCTCAAATTCTCTCAAAGGTGTTCTCTAGTCAATAAAAAACACAACTCAATCCTAACACATTTCTATTACCCAAGTGACCCCTATTTCTGCTTTTTTTTTTTTTTTGCCTCACAGTCAAAAAGTAATCATTTCCTTTAAGATTTCCTACATCCTGTATATTTCTTTCCTTATTCCATCTACAATCTAATCTTCTTTTCGATAACAAACACCAAACTGTTTTTATTCAAAAGTCTAAAATCAGAAAATAATCTGTCACACCACGTAAAATTTTCATGCCTGCATCTTTTCCATTTTCCTCAATGACCCAATAGAATAGTCAGAGTTACAGTCTATCTTATATTAAAATGCAAGGCTTTAATAAGAGCTGTTTGACATGCAATAATTATTTGCATTGTCTTCTGGCCAAGCATAGAGCTTGTTAATGTCTGTCACTGAAGGAAATGAACTGTGCAAAAAATTTCAAGCAAACACAATCCAACTGTTCACACAAATGGGAGATTGCATAAGAAATTCATTGTGCTCTGTCCAAATTTCTCCTTAAATTGCCACAGATCAGCATGTACTTCACTTCTTTTCCACCAATTAAAATCACAGATGACCTTTTCAACAGAGGTGAACAGAGACATGTCTTCTCCACAGATGGTGAGTGTCACATGTCACAGTAATGGCTCCACACGCCATGAGGGTAGTGTATAAAACCAGTGGGACTCAGAATACTCGGCTCCAATTGCTCTATGTTTACATTTGCCTGTTTCTCATGATGGATTTTCTTCATAGGAATGGAGTGCTCATTATTCAACATTTGCAGAAGGACTATGGAGCTTACTATGATTTTCTAAATTTTATGTCCAATGTTGGAGACCCGAGAAATATCTTTTCTATTTATTTTCCACTTTGGTTTCAACTTAATCAGACAGTTGGAACCAAGATGATATGGGTAGCAGTCATTGGGGACTGGTTCAATCTTATATTTAAATGGTAAGACTTCTGTTTTGTTTCCTTTTGCCTAAAACTTCTTAAATTTGTTGCTTTAGCTTAATTAATAAATTTCAGATGTGTATAATGTAACTTGGAAAGTCTTTCAAATATGCTATTTTAAAATTTAAAACCAGATTCGTAAGTAGAAATTACAAAAAAAATAGAAATATATACTTTAACTGACTTAGGAGTAAATTTCAAAACTGTATAACATTTTTTGATTAACCAAGAAGGTAGGTAAGTGAGCAGCACTATTATGAATAAGTTGATGATTTTAAGATCACCTCACTATTTCCTAAGTGTTGTGTCCAAAGCACCCAGAGGACATTCCTCACAAGGAAAAAAAGAAAAAGAAAAAAAAAAAAGGCCGTCTGTTTATGGGACACTAAGTTGCCAAAATCCCAAATGACTACCCTCCTCTATAATGAGCGAAAGACCAGAACCCAAATCAGAGTCTTCTAATCATGAACTTTCCTCATCAACTTTTTACTTACATTATTTTTGTAGAAGAAAATAGTCCCCAACTAAGTAATAATTGTGTGTTTAAATATATGTATGAATATTTACATTTATTCAAATATAGGATATTATTTGGTCATCGGCCTTACTGGTGGGTTCAAGAAACTCAGATTTACCCAAATCACTCAAGCCTATGCCTTGAACAGTTCCCTACTACATGCGAAACAGGTCCAGGTAAGCACTTGAAGTGGCCTCAAGGTACTGAAGATATTCCAACAGACAGTCATTATGTGTGATTATCATCACATAATGGTCATGATATTCTATAGAGTATTAATGAAAATGTCACAAGTGAAGATGCTAAAAGTTTGTAAGTATCAAAATTGCTAATGAGAAAGATGTTTTATAAACAATCAAATTCCATTTTGTTACTGGTGAGAGGGTAGGTTGGGGGAATATTCCTCAAATAATTTTATAATTGAGCATTTACTTTTTAGAAGAATGTAATGACTTGATACTAAAGCAAACAGGAAAATAGAATAAATTCCCAAAGAATAATATTAAGGTCCTAGAAGTGTTGACTTATCTGCTGTTCAGCAACTTTCAAAGTTATTATAGGTCTTCTGCGAATCTCATGATCAAGAGAACAGACAAGTTTTCTGTAAGGAGGGTAAGGTCTTCTCAATATTACTATTTCCAGTAAACACTATCTCTAATCCTAGAACAATTTTTTTCTCTTGTACATGTAATATACAAGTAGGCTTCTTGGAACACTTACTTTTTTGTTATAAATAAGATTCTGAATGAGAAGTTTAGGACTGTAAAGAGAAGGATTGGAATGTAGCTCAGTAGTGGAGTGCTCCCTTAGCTTGAGCGACACCTTGGGTTCTATCCCCAACACTGCCAATGACAAGAGAAAGATTCCAGAAAGGTTATTTAAAAGGTTATTTGAAATGTACATAGCAGAAAATTACACATTGTTTTGATTTGTAGAATGTGTTTTATTATACCTCACCAGCTACAAAGCATAAAATTATTGCAATTTGAAATCCTTTGAAAATAACCCTCAATATATAGAATGCATGTGTTCTGCTGGGTTTTCTGAATGTCCTTTTTGCTCCATAAAATATACATATCTGTTAAATCACTTATCGCACTGTACTGTAATTCCATTATATCTGGTTACCTACACTCTGTGCCCCATCAGGGTAGAGGTAATGTGTACTTCTATCTTTGTGAAATTAATGTGTGATGAATGGATAAATCAATGGATGGATAGATAGTCTTGGAGATGATTCAAATGTTTTGGTCTGTTCTAGCACTTCCCAGCATTTGTTCTGTCCTATGAGGGGTGTGTTTGTGTGTGTGTGTGTGTGTGTGTGTGTGTTGTGTGTCTATGAGATGGGGGAAGAGAGAGAGAAATTCTATATTTGCCCCTTGGAGATATGCAATTCACTTAAGTATGCAAAAGCTTTTGAAAATTCCTATACATTGGGAATAGGTTTGTGTTTGTTTAATAAAGAAACTAGTGTCTTGTGTTTTCAAAGACAGACTGTGTTTAATTGGCATAAATATGTACTAGGGGAAAAATTCTCACCAACATCAAAGTACAGTGATTAAAAATAAAACCAAGCAGCATGGGAGAGACATGAGAGATTAGAGAGGCTACCTGATTTTTCTACTGGGCTAATGCCTCCTAGACAGCTTCTCACTCCCATTGCATAACAAAAATCCTCACTGCAGCAACCACAAGATAGGCATACAGAGAACTGCTTGCACACAGTTGTCATTTCTCAATGAATCAGTAAACTGCAAATCTAGCAATGATATTCTTTAAAGTTGGACTTTTCAGCCCAAAGAAAATAAACTGACTCAAGATCCAATATAAATGCTTTGATTTTCTTGTCAATTAAAACAATCAGATATAAAGAATGAATAGTGTTGTGTTAGATTTTGGTGCAAAAGCCTAAGTTCTTAATTACCCTGGAATATATAGACTCCTGGAATTCAACGAACTTGAAAACATAGAAAAAAATATTTTTGAGATGGTGTTTACTCCATTCGATTCAATTTTCCTTATTTTTACCTGCTTCCTAACCATTACATATTGTCAATGTTATGTGGTTTTTTCCTGAGTTATTTGTAATTCTTGTGGCAATCATGCTGTTCTCATGTCTATTTCTGACCTTGATATTAATTAACCATCTTTCATATGGATGCCACTTGTTGCAGGAAGTCCATCTGGCCATGCAATGGGCTCATCGTGTGTCTGGTATGTCATGGTGACAGCTGCCCTGAGCCACTCTGTTGGGCGGATGGATAAGTTCTCTATCACTCTGCACAGGTCAGCTTGGCTCCAGTTTCTGTAGCATTGGAGTTAACATCTTGGAACACGTAGTCTCTTCTTATAAGAATTCATGTTAGTGTAGTTTTAGCTGTTGAATAAAATGTGTGTATGCTGTTCTATCATAGCCAAAGTAGCAGAGTGAATAGAAAATTAGTATTTTGCTTTAAGATAATGTGCTAACTAGCTCATGGCTATTGTAACTTTACAAGAGAGTTGGAAATGTTTAACTGATTAATGACTTGCCAACCATGCCTTTGGGTTTCCAAAATTCAATTCTTATTTTGGTAGCTCCTAAATAAGTCATCTAAAATTATGTAAGAAAATATTTTTTGTGTGTGTACAAGTTCCCTTGCTTTAAGACTAACTGAAAGTTTTAAGAATCATCATTCCTCTTGAATGCATCAATTTATGCGGCAAAATTATGTTTCCTACTTTGAGTAGCCCCTGCTTTTTATTTATTTATTTATTTTTTGTGGCACTGGTGATTGAACTCACGACCTTGTGCTTGCCAGGCAGGCGCTTAGGCTGCTGAGCTATATCCCCAGCCCTAGCCCATGCTTTTTAGAGCAATAGCATATATTCGAGATTTAATAAGCATACACCCTTTTAAATTAAAAAATTATAGAGGCAAACTTAAATTTGAATGTTAATAGACCTAATGTTAGGAGATTACTGAAAGTTTAGAAAGGCACGCATTTTAAGATTACTCAAGATTTGTAGGAACTGAGGTGTTTTCTTTGGTCCTGAAATCCTTTAAAACAATCCTTAGTGCTACTTTAGCTATAAATTATCAGGCTATCTAAGATAAGAGTGTCAATTAAGTGTAAAAAATAACAAACACATACCATTATATATAAGTTCTTCTAAATTAAAAACATTTCAAGATCTATCATATGTGTTACATTTTAATTAGTATTAAAGAATGTAAGATGAAAGTCTCTGTAATTTATTCCTTGTTCCAATTAACGAACCAAGAAAAAATTTCTTATAGCTCCATTTTTATTTTTATAACAGCAAAATTTTCTCCATCTATAAAAATGTGATGAGTATTTTTTACCTTGACATTACCAAATCATTTTTATTCGTCCACATGGATAGCCCCTGCTTTCTTCCTCTTTGATATTTTCATTTCTCTTCGTTATTCACTCTTTCTATAAATTTCATCTGGTTATGAGGGACAAATCATTAAAGATTCTTAGAACTCTATACTGTTAACTTCTTTTGAATGATAAGCATTCCTTGCATTTTAATATTTTTATAAATTTTTTGCACATTGCTGGTTTTAATTGAAAGTGATGTCCTGTTTCCTTGTTCCTTACTTTCTGTATCTCAAAAAACAAGGAACCAGAACTTCTTGAGAACTTGCTGTGGGTAGAGTGCTCATGCTCTACTTATCTATGGGGTAGCTGCTTCTCCAGTGCATTTTCTTCAAACAAAGAAAGGCTGAGGGAGGAGGGTAAAGAGAAAGCACGTACGACAGGGAACAAAACATATATACTGTCTGTTCTTGATTATCCTGGATATTATTCATTCCCAAAAACTCAAATTTCCCCAAATGTTTTTCCATTAAAAATTTTCCTTATCTCAAAGACATCAAATTGGTTTCTTTTGAGCATTTATTAAAATTTCAGGACATAGTGCTCGTTAAATTTAATATATTAAGGACTATAGAAACCTCTGTTGAAGTTTTTGAACCCTAGGCAGCACATAAAAATATTTTGGAAAAAAAGACTAGAAGCATGTTCTGTCATAGCTGGAAGATTCCTCTGAGAAGGGCCATCTGGTGTCACCCCCACCCATTTTGTGTGCGATAATCTGTTTGCATTTTACACTTGTATCTGTTCTCTCATCATAGACTGACCTGGTCATTTCTTTGGAGTCTTTTTTGGCTGATTCAAATCAGTGTCTGCATCTCCAGAGTATTCATAGCAACACATTTTCCTCATCAAGTTATTCTTGGAGTAATTGGTGGTAACTATGATCACTTATTTTCAGTTGTATCATTTGAAAGGTTTTGCTTTGTCTTATTATATCAGGTTCTCTTTGGTAATCTTTTTTTCCAATTTCAGAGGTAATTTTATTCAGCCACTGATACTAAATGTTACCCTAGGAGTTTCAATGGTTTAACACACTTCTCATGGCCTCCATGTACACCATGACAGTCTCACCCAGCGGTACAGATGCATAGCTGCATGGTGAGATGGGCTTTTCTGACGTGTTACTACAGCAAAGACCAACTCCCAAAGCTCGCGTCGGAAGTAGTACTTGTGCCTTGACTTGGGAGCCTTAATAATCTTGAAACCTGCCACCAAACACTGTCTCTGAAACATCTGAGGTGGTTATTGCGTGACTGGACTTCATTTACCGACTGCTTTGTATTCCTGAAGCTGTGTTTACCATGACTGTTTCTGATGTTCAGCCCCATGTACCTTTCAAAAGTTCTCTAAGCTAACTGGCTATGGCAACTGAAATATTAACTGCAGACCCCTAGATTAGTGCTCTGCCTATGAAATGGGTCGTCTTTCAGTGCCACCAACTCCTGATTGATCCTTGTGGGACAATATGGATAGTTAAAAGACTATGGGGCAAATTGTATTCTCAGTTAATGCCTAAAAAGGCTTTAGAAAATTAACAGAATTTAGGTATCAAAGGCTTTTGTCATTGAAAACTATAGTTAAATTACTTAATGCAGAAAGGTATCATTGCTGGACCTCAAGAAATCATCAGTGTCTCCTTCCAATCCCCAGGCATGCTGGTGGCAGAGGCCTTTGAACACACTCCAGGCATCCACACGGCCAGCTTGAGCACATACCTGAAGACCAACCTCTTCCTCTTCCTGTTTGCACTCGGCTTTTACCTGCTTCTCAGGCTGCTCGACATTGATCTGCTTTGGTCTGTGCCTATTGCCAAAAAATGGTGTGCCAACCCGGACTGGATCCATATTGACACCACGCCTTTTGCTGGACTCGTGAGAAACCTTGGGGTCCTCTTTGGCTTAGGTTTTGCCATCAACTCAGATATGTTCCTTTTGAGCTGCCGAGGAGAAAACAGCTATAAGCTGAGCTTCCGGTTGCTCTGTGTCATGACCTCATTGACCACACTGCAGCTCTATCACTTCATCAAGATCCCAACTCACACAGAGCATTTGTTTTACATGCTGTCTTTCTGTAAAAGCGCATCCATCCCATTGACTGTGGTTGCTCTGATTCCCTACTGTATACATCTGTTAATGCAACCAAGAGAAAAGAAGATTAAATAGAGCCATACAGAGAGTTAGAGCTCTCTGGCCCCAGGATCACTCTTCTCCATCCACCAGTAAAACCACAGAGGAAGGAAAAACTGTGGAGCACATCGCATCAGAGGCAACAGAATGGCAGCTCCAGTCCCAACCCACCCACATGTAGGTTTAGTTTGGCCTTCACAGTATTGTTGCTGTGGTTTAAGTTAGCATTGAAAAACCAGAATATTTGACATAAAAAATCTGAATGTATCTATCCTCTTGAAAAATCTGCTCAAACCACTTGCCTGTACTCCTACCATGTCAGAATAGGTATTAGAACCCAAGTCATCTGACATGCATTTCCACTGCACTGTCTTATTTCTTCAAGTTTAAAAATTAAATATTAGTAAGAATAAATGTTCCTACTTAGATTCTATGATGATTATCATCTACGACAGCTAGTGTCCCAGAAATGTCATTGAAATCCTACATGCAGTTTAACTTTCTTCCTCCATACAGGGTCCTGATGAGGCCCAGCGTGTTGTACATACGTAAGCACGTCCAGTGGAGATGATCAAGCCAGGCTCCCATCTGGACAGGAGCTTCCTAAACCCTACTCTCTGTCATACTTGTGCTTGCCAATATTTCAATAAATACTCCTGAAGAATCTCTGCTAGAATACTAACCCCCTCCACAAAGCCTAAATCTTCTCTATGTCATCCTCATTTTTTTATTTTTAGGAGCAAATCTTTCAAAACTATGAAAATCAAGGGCCTTCCTTAAATTCATGCTCCAATTCAGAAATACTTTTAAATACTTGCATCTGTTAGCTGGATTAATCTCTATGGATACTGAACTGTGATGGAAATCTACAGCTTTACTTTAGAAAATAATTGATTATAGGTTATTAATCTTATACTAACAATTTCTCACTAAGGGTTTTTTCCCCCCATAATTGGATGTAGTGGTTCTGGACTTTAATTAGGTAACTGTGCCATTTCAATCAAGCACAAGGATTCTGAGTTTGATTTTGCTACACGTTATTGACCTGTGATCCACCATGATGTTTTATATAATCCTGCTCAAGAATATCAGTACATGAATTATTTTAGGTGATGATATATTAAATAACCCATAAATATTTATAAAAACATAACCATTCAAGGGAATAATATCTGACAAGATATTAGTTGTGCAGAATAAAATTTCTAAAAACCAAAGTAATTATTGGGTTTTTTTCCAAGTCTATTTAAGGATCATGTGCTGTTGCTTTTACAAAACACATTTAATAGCTTTCTTTTTAAAGAGTAATTATTACCGCAATAGGTTATAAGCCTTTGAATTCAACCAATGAATTTAAAGGATAGTTGCTTCCCACATGTGAGGGCTTAAAAACGCCTCCTCCCTGCCATTTGGTGAGCACACTGCCTCATGTCCACGTGCACTCATGCCTTTCTGCAGAAGTAAACTTTGAACTTTACTTTGTCTGGAAGAAAAAAAAAAAAGAAAAAAAGGTAATCATTTCCTAAACTGAAGATGCAGAAATATTATCTTAAGGATAATTTGTATCATGCTGACAGGACAGTGGGGTAAAAGAAGTAGCAAAAGATAATTTTTTTTCCCCTAACACCAGGAATCAAACTCACAACAGCCGCTTATGCCACTGAGCTAAATCCCCAGCCCCTGTCTCTTTGAGACAGGGTCTTACTATGCTATTCAGGCTGGCCTTGAGCTCACTTTGTAGCCCAGGCTGGTCCCAAACTCACAACGATCCTCCTGTCTCAGCCTCCTGAGTGCTGAGATTACAGGCATGTGCCACCAGGCCCGGCAAGAAGATAATTCTTGTTCATTTCTTCAGTACCCACTCCCTGCTGTCGCTTTACCAGGTCACTTCAGTCCTTTAAAACCTTTTGGCCTATCACGTCTCCTTCCGCACATACCAGGGATCTGATTTCCTTAAGTGCTCCTTTTCAAATTCTCCTGTGAAGTTACTGATGTTCTTTTGATTCTGTTTGGTGTGGGAAGTCAGACCCAGGGCTTCACATATGACAGGCAAGTGCTCGGCCACAGAGCTTGCCTTGAAGAGTCCTCTAGCCCAGTCCAATTTCAGCCTGTTTTCCTGAGGCCTGAGCAGAGCCAGAAATTCTATGTCAGCATTTGACTGTACCGTGAATCCCATCAGTTCCCACAGAGAAGCTCTCTGCACTGCTGGCTTTGGGGTGACATGCGAT
>RJWT010028532.1:0-15201 GCA_004365215.1 Cuniculus paca | reverse complement strand
ATGGCGAAAAGGTTCTGAAGTCCAATGGTGCTTTTATTCTTTGATTTGATTGGTTTAAGTCCCTTTCCTATTATTTGATTGCAATATGTGAGAAGATAGGAACAGCTCTTTGAAAAAGGGACATTACGGTAGCCATTGTTGGTTTCTTGTCCAACTTGAAGGCCTGTAATGCTCTTTTGTTTTATCTCATTTTATATTACTTTGTTGTGTTTGAGTTTATTGTCTGTAAATGTATGAACAACCATTTTGAAGAAAGCAAGAGACACTAGGGTAACCATTGTTAATCTCCTGTTGTTATGTTTTGAAAACCTGTATTGCTTGCAGTGTTCTGTTCTGAAATGCTATATTATGTTTGACTCTATTCTGTTTTGTTTTGTTTTGCTTTGCTTTGCTTTGTTTGGTTCTATTCTCTTTAAAATAAGAAAAAAAATAATTTCTTCTTAGATCTCTAATGATATCAATTACAGTTACATTTTTGTATATATGATTTTTTTGAGACATGATCTCACTATGTAATTCAGGTTGACCTTAAACTCACTATGTAGCCTGAGCTGGCTTGAGATCATAGTGATCCTCCTGTCTCAACCTCCAAAGTGCCGGGATTGCAAGTGTGTACTACCATGCCTGGGTATACATAGATTTGAATTAAAGTTTTTGTGTATAATTGTTTCTATTATAGGTCTCCCTCTAATATTAGATAAGCCTATGTGCACACTTGGGAGGTACTAACAATATGATTCAAATTTCCACATGAGGGTAGGATTTGTTGATTAATGGGAATCCACTTGTGATGATGAAGCGAGAACTTACCTGGTTTCTTTGGTCTGTGGCAATGGTTAATCCTGATTGTCGCCTTGATTGGCTTGAGAGATGCCTATGAGATTGGCACAGCACAATTCTGGGTGTTCTGTGAAGACCACGGGGTATGAGCTTGAGGACTCTATCTGGTCTCTAGTACCTTCCTTTTTGGCTTTTCCCTGCTGTGTGCTCCTAGGTGCCATGAAGGTCACTGCTTTCCACCACTGTTACTATTTCTCCCTTGCAACCAGCCAACCACGGACTGCAATCTCTTAGTTTAGCTCATTGAGTCAAAATAAATATTTTCCCCTTAAATTGTGTTTCAGGTATTTTGTCTCAGCATCAGAAAAGTGACTAATACAGGTGGGGGAGATCCTCAGATTTTCTCTTGGTTTAGTCAATTTTTCCAGGGAGGAATCTTTTGTATTTGGGGAAGGCAAGTGTATAAACCTAGTTGTTCACATTTTTGGAGTCCACCAAGCTGTCACTGAGAACATCTGTTTTCAATTTATTTACACAATATTTTACAAATTATGCATACCTACATTATATCTCTTTTCCATATATCATAAATTAATTTGATTTCACCACCACAACAGTCTCAGTTATAAAATTTCTGTGAATGAATGTTTTAGCCTATGGGATTCTGTTTTAGCCTATGGGAAATAAGAAATATTAACCCATTTGTGTCATGGACCCTTTGGTAATATGGGATAGACTAGCAACCAGAAAAATATATTAAACTCATCAACTAATAGACATAGGATTGTATTCAAATACTGAAGAGGATAAATATTTTAAGGTACCTGCAAAAAGTTAATACAAAATAGCAGTAAGTGTTACTGGTGAAAAAGATAGAGATTTCATGCTTGTATTCATAATGGAAGGAAATGCTAAATTTCAGTTGGAAGCTAGTGAAAATAATGATGTATTTTCCCCTATATAAGCCACTGAATTACACCCATAGTCCCTTATAAAGGAAAGAGGAAGAAGAAAAGAAATTTATTTTGTTGTAGAAAAAAAACTTTACACATCATCCATCACATTGCTTTGTATGTATGTGTATGTGTGGGTGTACATCTGATTGGGCTCTGAATTTAGTTCATCCTCCAAGACTGGTTTGCACAGCTGCATAAGAAATATTCAAGCTGTTCCACTCGATTTCAGGCCATATGTGCAATTGCAAAACTAGGATTTATATTAAGAACCACCAGAGTAATTGATTTTCTAAACAATTTATGATTATTTCTGTCAACCACTAGTGACATCATCCCTTACAGAGAAAATGAAAAGAAGTGTGCAAACCTAGGAAATTATTTGTAAGCACATTTCCTATTGTTGGTTAAATTTGCAAGGTACCATTTCTTATCTTCCCACTTTTTAGTGCAGACTTTGAACTACATAAGTATTATCTATTAACTAACCCAATACCTACCATTGTCTGAAAGTTTTATAGTTTGAACTCAAGTTTAGTGGCCTTCACTACGGTAAAGAAAAATGAAATGACAGGAAGGGGCTACTAGATTTGAAACAAAAGAATAAGCAAGTAAGTTCAAGTCCTTTTGCTAGTAGCCTTTGTGAACAAAAGAAGCAGAAAACTACAATTCAGAATAGTTTATGCTTTCCAGACAAAGATTTAATTCAAACTGGGATATACTTGCTAACAAGCAAACAAAATATAATTTATTGCATTAAGCTCCTCTGTAATTGTGTTATGAATAATATTTTGGAGAACATCTCAGCAGGGCCAGGGATAGAAGCTGCAAGTGACATCAATAGATAAATAAAATTTCTTTTTCAGTTTTAAAAAACATTTTTGTGTCCCTTTCCTCAAAATAAATACATTTTTAATGGTTCAAGACTGTCATTTTACTTTATTTTTTAAATTAAGCTTATTAATACATTTTTGGTACACATAATGATCATACTTATCACAGAAAATTTGTACCTGTACTTGATACATTTTGACTCCTCTATTTTTCCAATCCCCGCTCCTCTCTTGAACTCCTTTTCACTTCCCTACTTACAAAGATTTCTTTCCATTTTATCCTTTTTTTATCATTTTTTTCTTTACCCTTCCTTCCTTTTCCCCTTCCCTTACCCTATAGGGTTCCTCTTTCTTTTTGAACAACTTCTTCTCATTTCACTATATCTGTGTTTTGGTCCTTATTTGCTCTTTCAGTTTCTCACACCAGGGAGACAATGTGATGTTGACATATGTGAGTCTGATTTATTTTACTTAAGAGTATGGTCTCAAGTTGCATTAATTTATCTAGAAATGTCTCAAGTTTATCTTTCTTTATGGCAGAGTAGTACTTCATTGTATTTAAAAAAAACTATATTTTCTTTATTCATTCCTCAGTTGATGGGTATTTGAGATGCTTACAAGATTGAGCTATTACAAATTGTGCTTCTCTGAACATAGTGCACATATATCTTTCTGCTATGATGTTTTAAAATCTTTTGGGAGAATATCTAGAAGGGAAATAGCTGGATCAAATGGGACCTGTAATCCTAGTTTTTTGAGGAATCTCCATAGTGGTTTCCACAGTGGTTGAACCAGTCTGTACTCCCACCAACAGTGGAAAAGTGTTCCTTTCTCCCTAAAATCCCTCCAGAATTTGTTATTGGTTGATTCATTGATGATAACCATTCTTTCTGGGGTGAGATGGAATCTCAGCATTGTTTTAATTAGCATCTCTGTAATAACCAGTGATGCTGAACATTTTTAAAATATATTTATTTGCTGCTTGCATTTCTTCATCTGAGAAGTGTGTATTCATCTCAGATGCCCATTTTTTGATTGGGTTTTTAAATTTAGGGAGTCTGACTTTTTAATTCTTTATGTGTTCCTTTTTTTTTTTGGTGGCACCAGGGATCAAACTCACAACCTCACGCTTGCCAGGGAGGCGCTTAGGCCACTGAGCTAAATCCCCAGCCTTTGTTGTTTTGAGACAGAGTCTTGCTATGCCGCTTAGGCTGGCCTGGAGCTCACTTTGTAGCCCAGGCTGGTCTCAAACTCACAACAATCCTCCTGCCTCAGCCTCCCAAGTGCTGGGATTACAGGTGTGCGCCACCAGGCCAGGCTTCTTTATATGCTCTTTGTATAAATCATTTGTCTGACATACAACTGGTTAAAACTTTTCCCCCTATGTGGGTTGTCTTTTCACTTTGGATTATATAACAAAGCTACTGTGATAAAAACAGCATGGCACTGGAAAAAAAACAGGCCTGAAGATCAGTGGAACAGATTAAAGGATTCAGAAACAACTCCAAAACACTCAGCCATCTTATCTTTGAGAAAGAAGCCATATTCACTAAAAGAAAGATAGCCTCTTTAATAAATGATGCCAGAAAATCTAGCTTTCCATGTGCCAAACATAAAACTAGACTCATGACTATCACCATGAACTAAACTAAAATTGAAATGGATCAAAGATCTAAATATTAAAACAGAAACACTCGATTCACTGGAAGAGGGAATAGGTAGAAATCTTGAAGACATAGGTGTAGGCAGACTTCATGAACAAAATCCAATAGCACGAGGAATAATACAAAGAATCAATGACTGGGATCTCATCCTATTAAAAAATCTTTTCCACAGCAAACACATTCAAATGAAGTACTTTCATGAATATGACTTAAGGAAAGTTTCCAGAAAGGTTTGTTGGCTAAATATAGCAAACTGTCTAGTTTGTCCCTTAAGGTTTATTTATTATTTGAAATTTTATTTTAAAGAGAATAAGACCAAACAAAATAAAACAGAATAAAGTCAATCAAAACATAACAGTGAAAGTGATACAAGATTTCAAAACAGGATAATAGGAAATCAACAATGGTTACCATAATGCCTCTTATCTTCAAAATTGCTGCCCATACCATCAGACATAAAAAAAACAAACAAAACCAATCAAAACAGAACATTGAAGAAAACAAAAAAATAAAACAGAACAAAGCAAAACAGTGAGAACAATATTGGATTTCAAAAACAAAACAGAAGAAAATCTTTCATAGTTGCTATACTACATATTGTTATCCTTTAAATAGATGCTCAGACTACTGGCCTTAGGCCTGCAAAGTCAATCAAACAATGCAAGCATTAAGTTGTTTTTGTACCTCAGTTGCTATTAACTTAGCCTGTCCTCTGGATCAGCCAGTTGCTTATGGTGGGGGGTCAGTTTTTGTCTTCCAGTCCATGCGCCAGCTGGCTCATGAGAAGGGCAAATTGTCTTCTTGTTTCTCTTCCTAGCCCCACATGGCCACTGTTGGCTCACAGCAAGGATGAATTGGCTTCTTGTTTCTTGTCCGTTAATGTTTAAAATTTCATTCTTTTGAAACTTCAAGGTTGTTTTCTCAACTATAATTTTATATTTTCAGGTGCCTTTGGGAAGCACTGAATTTGAGTACTTTTCATAGTTATTATATATAGCCAAGAGATGATTAATTGCTTAAGAGCTGAAAGCTATAGTCTAGGAACATGAGCTGGTAGAGAAATGTTAAGAGGAACAATCCAGGATGTATATTCAAATGACTTAGACCAAAATCTTTCCTGTGCTATCTTTTTAGAGCATTGATTTCCTAATATTTGAAGGATTGATTATATTGTCACTCCTATTTGAGAAAAATACATAAAATTGCACTGTAATTAATATATACTCCCTTGTTCCTTAATGCTTTTGTGTGGATCAAAGAATTTTGAAGGTGAATAAAAAGTAAAGTGAAAAGGAATGTTATTTTTGATGATTGTGATCAAGATCGGCAGGCAGGCTCGAAAGTACAAGAGAAATTTATTTATTTATGTATTTATCTATTTATCTATCTATTTATTTATTTATTTATTTATTTATTTATTTTTAGTTGTTTTGAGACAGGATCTGACTATATAGTCCAGGCCGAACTTGAGTTCACTTTGTACCCAGGCTGGCCTCAAACTCATGGTTATCCTCCTGCCTTAGTATCCAGAATGCTGGGATTACAAGCTTGTACCACCACACCTAGCAAAATTATAACAGAAATTTGAACTGTAGTTTCTTGAGGTAAGTTTATACTTGAAGTAGGATACCTTTATCTCCATTTATCCATTCATCTAATGAACTGCCCAGCACAAAATTAGCTAGCACCAGTCCCAAGCCAGGCAAAAGAAGAGCAGAGACTGAAGAAAATCCTGCCACTCTAACCCCATCCTTAGACTAATTTTGAAACTTGAAACTAATTATGCCTATGTTTACCTCATTTAATGAGTTTTAATCCATTTAACATTTTCAAACTATTGTTTCCTAAAATGCACAGTCCCCTGATTGAAGATGTCTCCTCTTGAACAACCTAAGGTTTCCTCAAAATATCAGAGACATAATTTTTATGAAAGAACCTAGAAAATTAGCTGAGATCACAAACTCCTGACACTCATTCAGCCATGTGTGGATGTATGTATTATTTATTTATTTGGTGATAGTAGTATGGAAAAATAGCAGGAGAAATGTATGGCAATGTGGGAGGAGGCATCCTGGTCACTGGGTAATGGTTAAAACTGAACACTTTTTTTTTTTTTTGTGGCACTGGGGATTGAATTCATGATTTTGCGCTTGCCAGGCAGGTGCTTAGGCCACTGAGCTAGATCCCCAGGCCTCTAAAACTGAACACTTGATATCCCTCGTTTTAAAGTAGCTTAAGGGAGCTATAGGAAAGTTGCAGTAAAATTATCAAAAAAGTAATAATTACAAAAAAGGATTGACACTCATTGATCTTAGTTGGTTATTTCAAAATAAAAAAGTAAACACAATATTTCACAATTTAATGCAGTTGAAGAATACTACTTTATTGTTTTCTTCTTTCACTTAACATTACTTTCACCTAGTCTTGAACTCTACTTGAGAAAATAAGAAACAAAAAATTGATATGCAATATAATCTGTGGAATTTTTTTGGTCTTCATTTTACATGATACTACATACTACAAAGAAATCAGACATACTACAAAGAAAACTACAGCAGGAATGGATCAGAAAATTTCTGTGAGTTTGGGGAATTCGCTTAACCACTCTAAATACCTGAAAAATGGTATTACACGTAACTTACCTACCCGCCCCATGAAGTTGTTGTGAATGTCAAATAAAATCATACATGAAAAGAACATGGATTTTGTTTCCTATATTTTTTGGCCAGAAAAGTTTTATGCAAATGTAAGATAGTTTTGTATTAGTTTGGTTAGTGTTTTCTGTGCTTCTCAACCTGCCTTTTGTTTGATGCTCCTTTCTCAAAAGTTCCTCTATGGAATATAAATAGATCTCCTACTGCTCATTATATCTAACTGTCTAATGGAAGTATGATGCAATGTATTCTGGAAACTTTCCCCCTCATGCTGAGGATGAGGGTGGCATAAACTGATTGTAAAGAATGTTGCCATTTGCAGATTACAGGAGGATCCAACCTACTCTCTGTGTTCGGGATGATTTACAGTCTATGCTGCAGTGGGAGGTAATAATGCTGCAATCAGGGAACAGAGATT
The DNA here is from genome assembly GCA_004365215.1 of Cuniculus paca. NCBI lineage: Eukaryota > Metazoa > Chordata > Mammalia > Rodentia > Cuniculidae > Cuniculus > Cuniculus paca. The sequence goes on along the minus strand of RJWT010028532.1, from coordinate 7,899 downwards.
CCCCCTTGCATTACAGAGGCAGTCATACAAAGTTCTGTTCACAAGATGCACTGTTCCCCTTTAGTGCTCTGAATATGGTAGGAGCAGAACAGCAAAAGAAAGTAATTTGGAAAATAAAACCAACCTGTAATTAAGTGATGTATAATACTGATAGTTGCCAATCTAATCTTTGTTCTCGTTACATCTTTCTATGAGAGAAATTTCCAACAGCACTGTTATTTCTGATTTCTCCCTGTTATAATGCACTTTATAAAAAGATTTTTATGAAATGTACTTTAATCCCTATAGTATCTTAACAAAGTAGGAAGGGCAGAATCCTCTTAATTTTACATAAAAAAGAGACTAGATTTTTTAAAAACTTTCTAAAAAACTTCGATCATACACCATGTTAGTACTAATTGCAGTCACTCAGATCTTTGATCCAGTCTGTTGTTTCTCCTCAGTAAACATGTTCTAAATGCACATACAACATCACATATACTGGATGTCCATAACTATACAAATGAGAGTTCTTTGGTATGAAATTAAAAAGCCTAGAGATTCTCCACCAATAACACAGCAAACAGAGGCAGTCCTGAGCAAAATTAAAGAGAAACTAACCACAATGTCACACAAAAGTAAAAAGATCAACATATCTATTGAAGCTAATTCTACCAAAAGACCAGATTGCTAATATATTCTAGTTGGATTCATATCAGTTCATTGCATAATGTTTAAAAGTTGTATATATCTTTTTCAGTTATTGTTTAATTACTTCTGTTACACTGCTGGTACAAAATGTACTCATTTTATTTTTAGAGGAGATTGCAGAAGCTTTGCATTGAGTTCAAAGTACATTCTTTGTTTTCATGGTAATAAAGAAACTTCTCTCAATTAAAGTAGCCAGTTGAGCAAAAGGAGGTGAACTTTTCTTTACAGTTCAGAGTATTTTATTAAAGTACTACTAAAGCAACCTTAGAAAAATGCCATTTATATTTATTTGTAAACTCTGTCCTTCCATGTTCCGTGAGAAGTTATACACTGTTACAAGTACTCCTTTTGTGACATCAGAGAAGTCTTTGCTGTAAGTCTGTTCCTTGACTATGTAATGGAAAACGTTCTAACTACTAGTAGGGACATAGTCAATATCAAGGCTCAGGCCACTAAAAAAATTGTAAGAAAAATTGGTGTGCTAGAGTTTGCTGTGCATCAAGGTACATTGCCCTTATTTTCACATTATGCTGTATCCACATAGCGTTACGTGGAGTCTTGGCAATTAACTAGCTAATGTGATCGATGTTAATGGACAGGCTGGTTAATTTAGCTTTTAAAAGTAGATTTCAGCAACAAGAAGGGAAATGCCAAGAGATTGCTTAAATGAATTTTCTTTAATCTTTAGGTTAAATTGAGTTCTTGATTTTATTTTCCAATTACCACATGATGTTTTGATAGTATTGTTGCAATAATAACACTTTGTTCTTAAAGAAACCCTTGCACCCAATTAGTTCAAAGTACATTTGGGTATATATAGGTTATCACTTTCTATCCAGCCTAGTGAAATGAAACTGAACTGCAAACGTGGGCAACCTTATTACTTCCACTCTGTTTGTTATTCCTCAGTGTATTCTAGCCATAGTGATTTTTCATTTCCTAGGCAATTTTATATGCAGATGCACATTTATGGTTTATATGTATACATTTAGATGTATAAAATTTTAATATCCCTTACTTTGAAAGTATCAAGCTAGTCTTATCTTCATTGAGCTGTAATATCTAATTTTGTCAAAAATCTTCATTAATTCATTTAAGTGAATATTTTTAAGATTCATACTAAGTTTATACTAAGAACTAGGCTTTAGGTGAGTCACATGAATTTTCCAGGGGACAACCACTTTTGATCTATAAAACTTTCTAGTTTACATATTTCAAATTAATATATGGGATGCTACCCCTTTTTGTCTCCATTGATATCAACTAAACAGTTAAAAGAATTAGGCTATGAATTTAGTGCAATTGGTCTTAGTTTAAACTTAGTGCAAAGTTGGCTGTTAGAATTCTGAAAGAAATGTAAATATAAATGCTTTCTAAACAAACTTACCTTCATTCAAACCTTCAATGATTTTCCACAAAAAAAGTCTCATGATCAATTTACATAACAAAGTCAAAAATAACAAGAAAACAGGGCCTTCTGAGAGAGTTAAGTAGAAAAAAAAGAGCAGAAGGCATAATTCAACGTAGTAAAGAATTTTCAGTAATTATTATAAATAGTTATGTTTTGTAAGTTTAATACACCATAAAAGATCTTGAAAATATTGTCAGGGAATAGGAAACTATAGAAAGTAGCACAGAAAATTTTCAAAAGAATTAAATACATCTTTTAGAAACAGAACGTATAATAGCTATTAACAAATAAGTGTACAGACACTTAAAAGTTGCAAATAAGGAAATGAAAAACCGAATTAAAAAGTAGGAAAAAGTTTTGTACAGACTTCTTACCAAAGAAGATATATGAATGGGAAATAAGCATATGAAATGATACTCAGCATCATATTTTATTAAGGAATTGGAAATTAAAGCAATAATGAGATATCACTACGCACTTACTAAGATGGCTAAAATCCACTTTATAATACTGAAAAAGGGTAAAGATGTGAAGCAGCAAGAACTCCATTTATTGTTTGTGGGAACGCAAAAGGATGAAAATCACTTTAAAGATGACTTGAATTTCATATAAAAAACTAAACACAGTTTCATCACACAACCCAGCAATTGTACTCTAGACATTCACACAAATGAGTTAAAAATTTATACTCACAAAAATGCCTTCCAATCATTTGTACTATTTATAATTGCTAAAATTTGTTGACAGGATAGGTCAATGAATAAACACATTGGTACATTCATACAATGGAATATTATTCAGCAATAAAAACAAATGAATTACTAGGCCATGAAAAGACATAGAAGAAATTAAAATACATTTTACTAAGTGAAGGAAGCAAGCCTAAGTGTTTATGCTGTATCTATGATTCCAACCATTTGACATTCTGGAAAAGGCAAAGTGATAGAGATGCCAAAGGATCAATGGCTACAGGGGAGAGTAGGAGGGTCAGGAGGGGAGATGAAAAGATAGAGCACAGAGAATTTTAGGGAGGTTAAACTATTCTGTATGAATTTGTAATAGTGATACATAAGATTCTGCATTTTCCAAAGCCCATAGAACCTCAAAACACAACAACTAGACCCTAATGTGAACTATAAAGAGTAGAAGCTATAAACTTTGATGAGGCCAAACTTTTTGATTCTATCTTTCATGAATTGCACTTTTGTGTTACAGTGGTACCTCAGTTCATGAACTTAATTCTCTCCCCAATTGTGGTGGCAAACCAAACTCAGTGAAAACCAAATCAAATTTCTCTATAAGATCAATGTTGAACCTAACTATTGAGTTTAGTTTGGTTCTCATCCAACAAGGTTTGTGACCAGATTCATGGAAAGAATCAAGTTCATGAATCGAGGCACCAAGTAGTTAAAAAATCATTGATATACCCAAGTCTGTCTAGATTTTCTCTCATATTACCTTTTGGAGTCTCTAACATACTTTTGTTTGGAGTTCTCCTGATAGGAGGATAAGAACCTAGTAGAGGTAATGGTTGAAGAGAAAATGGCAAAGAATTTCTCAGAAATGATGTTGAGAAAGAAAGTGCTCAAGGTACAGAATTGGTGATGACAGATCTGCTATACATCATCACATCTGTGTGAAAGGTAAGGGTAAGAGAATGAGTTGCTAAAAGGGAGGAACTGTTTCTCTTTGTTATTGTCCATTTAGAATAAAAGCCTTTGAACAGTTGTTATGTGATCTATTTACTTTCTCTGAGTGAGTTGGGGAAAATTACCCTAGAGAGGAAAAAAAAAATCAGGTAAACCCAGTCTAATCTCTGTCCCCTGGAACTCCAAGTAAACACACTAATAATATTTGCTAAAAAAAAAAAAAAGGTTCTTATCTACAGAATGCCTCAGCAAGATGTCCTTGCTAAACATTACTTAGTAAATAAAGCCAGAGCCTGTAGGTTTATGACAGGTGGTTCACTGAAGACAGTCAAGAGTTACACAAGCCTTGAGCATGAAATGTTTCATAAGCGTAACATACCTCGCGCTGTGCAAGGTGAATCTGAAAACTCTAATCTGAAACCTCATTTGTTGTTCTGGGTCAGAGAGTATGAGTGCAATGTGAGCAGAAAGGACCCATGAACCAGCCTTTGATGTCCTGGGCTATCCACTGTGTTCAGGCGTCTTCCTTGCTTACATCCTGGCATCATGAATAAAGTTAGCTACTATGGAAGAACTCTGTGAATGAGTCTCATTTTAGCCCACTTGTGAAATCAATAAAGGGAGTTTTTAAATTAAATGCTTGGTGCTATAGAGCTCTTTATTCTACCAAGTAATGTGGGTAGGCTGAAGTTAACCGAAATTGTCAACAAATTGTTAGCCTCAGAAATTATTCTGCAACATTCTAGTATCTGTATCTTTACATTAACTCTGCTATAAAATCAATATACAATGCAACAACATAAGAAAGTATGCTAGCTAAAGAACATATGCCAAAATATTAGTAGCAGTTATGTGTGGGTAGTGACATATGGGACTATATTCATTTTTCCTTCATTTTATCTATTTTCTCAAAATATTTTAGAATTGCGTGCATACTTCCTTCCATAAATCATGAAAGATAAACTTTAAAAATTACAATCAATCTTGTATGATACAAATTTATCACAACTATGTCTTTAAAAGTACCCAGCAAAAAGACTGAAAGGAAATACACCATATGTTACCTAAGATTTTCTTGAAATTGTTGGGATTTGAGTGATCTGTTTATATTTTTCAGTGTTTCTAAAATTTTTATAATGAGCATTAATTATCTTTGTAATGAAAAAAGCTAACTTTTGATGGGTGAACATGCAGTTCGAAATCAATTTTGGGCAGAGCATTTCTCTCTTCCCGTCTGGTCCTTTTAGTCCACTTACTCTTATGAAAGGGATACCCTAAAAATGCATTTGAAGCTATACTCCTATATATGCTTATTTACTCCTATTTATGCATACTTTATCTTGGTTGATGAAGAAATTAGTGTAAGAATTTAAGAGATCTCTTCTTCACCATCATCCTAACGATATACTTTTGTATACTTTCTTTAAGTGGTCGGTGATAAAATATGATATTTCTGGTTTACAGCTCTATCGATGTTAGTCACAATCATCCTTCCCTTTTTTCATCATGTTCTAAGCCCTATAGTAAATTCTTAAGAATAGTACTCTGCCTTTTGAAAAAAATAGCATTTTCAGAGAAATGGCTCAGAAATAAACAGAAGCGTTCAAACTAGCGCCAGAGCTTATGATCCTAGCGCTTTTCTGCATCCCACGTATACATATGCAGCATGATTGAACACTATGGTGAATGTTTAAATTTTAGAAGAGACTTACTACAGCAGAAGACACATTGTCATTAATGCCCTTCAGAATAGTTCCTTTTGTTTCAAACACACTTATCCCATCGTTCCTGCCCCTTTCTGAGGCAGTTCTGGAAGTTCTCTTTCGTGCCCTTAGTTGAGCTGTTGCGGCTGCCTCTGTGTCCTGAATTAATTCAAAACATTTACTTTTCATGGTCATTTTGACTTTGACGAACAGCAGAAATAGCAAGGTGCCAGATTTGGTAAATAAGGTGGCAGGAGACACACTATATTGTTTTTACCAGCCTGCTTTTCTGTTGAAGGGCACTTGGCAGCAGCATTCACTGTATTTTTGATCATACATCATAAAGACACTCACAAGAGAGGACATCTTCGGGGTAAGTTACTGGAGCCTTGTTAGTTCCCTTGAATGGCATCATGTTTGCCTGATTCTTTCGATATTCCTCAAGACTTGAATTGCTGTCCTTGCATTGGGAGAAGCAAGCCTTCCTTCAGTCTTCACAGACTAATTTTGGTAAGTTAAAGTTTTCACCTTTTAGGTCTTCAGTCTGATGGGATTACCTCCTGGATCGTGGTTGAATGGGGCTGGATCCTCTGATTTCTGCATACTATCTCCAGGACTTTGGACTATGGGAGGTGATACTACCACAAAGGCCTCCTTCCGGGATCCCAGACAGTGAGCCTATTACCAGGTGGCCGATGGATATGGCCTCCCGTTGGTCTCTGGAGGGGCTCCTTTTGGAAGGCAAATAGGTCACTGGGGAGGCCCCAGAGAGGGCCTGGAACCACGTGAAAGCAGGAAAGCCTCTTCAGAAATGGCATTTAATGAAGGTTATAGATATTAGCAGGAGCCAAAAGAATGTATGAGTGGGAAGAAGATGGAAAAAAGTCTCAAGAAAGGAAATCCATCGACTATTACAGGAACTGTAGAAAGCCAGATTGGTTGGCTGAGAGGAAATGAAGGGGTCTGGAATAGAAGACAGTGCATGTGCCCTGAAATTCATAGATGGGCTTCCTATTCAGGAGCAATAGAATGCCATTCCAGGGTTTTGAACATGGGAATAACCCTGCCAGAAAAAATAAACATAAATGAATGCCACCTACATCATCAAAGCAGTCTCAGGGTGGGGCTGAAGTACTAGATTCCATCTCTTTGGGAGCTTAGCAGCATGTGGTCTGTGTAAGCACCAAACTTGAAGTCTATGGACTCAGTTCTTCCTACAGCAGAATGGATAACATTTCAGGCTTTGAAATTAGACCCTCCCGGGACTGCCATTTCCTCAGTGCACGACTCTAGGTAAGCTTCTAAATCTGCAGTGTGAATAATAATTTGTTGTTGTGAGAACTAGATGAATAATACATATGAAAGGTGAACATAGTGTCTGGTACATAATAAGTGATCAGAAGTAATAGCTGTTATTTCCTGACTCACCGCCATCAGGAAAGAATAAAATCATCACACAGTGGACCTTTATGCTCCTTACATAAACTAATGCTGGATATGTTTTTAGTGAGCTAAATTGTACTCAGTGTTTTCAGAGTAATAAGCCAAATACATTAACTGTTCTGGAAACAGATGAAGCCTGACTATTTTGACTAAATATAGAGATAATTAGAGTCTAGACTCTATCTGTTGATAGGTTTGAGGAAGCATAATGAGAATAATCATGCCATAATAGCATAATACAGAGGGCTAAAATGAATCAGAAATTTCAAAACATAGATGAAAAACAACTAATTTTATTGATGTCAGAAATACATTATTAGCAGAATCTTCTTACACACTTATGATGTTTGTTTCATGTTGTAACAGCTCCCTGGTAGTATAATCAATTATTCTTTTTGTTTAGCTACTCAAGTTTTCTCATTCCTCCAAATATAGTTTGATAAAATTATTAAGTGTCAGATAAAACCATATTCTGTAGTTTTAGAGTATGCATTAAAAGCACTTATTCTTTGATGTAGTTGAATATAGAGATAAAAGATCCTTACCAATACTTTTATTCAAAGCCAGAGATCTATTTTCTATAAAAAAGTTATTGACTATTTTGCCGGATAACAAGGCCTGATTACATACAGTTGAACATTCATACTCCAAAAATCTGAAATTTAAAATGCTCCACAATCTGAAAACTTTTTGGTCTATCAACATGATAGATAGCACAAGTGGAAATTCCATATACTGAAACTGTTTCATGACCAACGGATTTAAATATTGTATAAAATTACTTCCAGACTACGAATATAAGACACATGAAAAACATTAATGAGTTTCATGTTTAGATTTGAAACTCAATCCCCAAGATGTTTCATTACCTTTATGAAAATATTTCAAGATTAAAAATGAAAAACAATTGAAATTTGAAATATTTCTGTTCCCAAGCGTTTTCAATAAGATACTCAACCTGTATTCTACACTGTTAGTGGAGCAATTCATGCTACCAGAAAAG
>RJWT010028531.1:0-15197 GCA_004365215.1 Cuniculus paca | reverse complement strand
TTACTGTTCATTAATGGTTATATAACCTGTGGTACGTCTATGCAATGAATTACGATTTTGCTTTAAAACAAGTATGTGTTTAACACAGGCTGCAGCATGAGTTCAGGTTCTAAATAAATATTCTTAGTTAAAAAGGCCAGACAAAAAATAATACACATTCAATGATTCTATACTTTCACATTTCTAGGATATATGAATTAATGCCAGTGACAGAATACAGGTAAGTAGCTGCCTCTGTTGTGTGGATTAGGGATGGCAGTCCGCAAGAAATACGAGGGAGAGTGATGTGTAGCACAGATAGCAAAGCGGAATGAGAAAATTTATGATAGGATTTGTGTGACCATATTCTAACTCATAATGTTGTTTTAAAGGCAGCCTGTGGCTTTACCATGACTGAAAATGCATCAAAGTATTTAAATATATTAAATTTGTGTTTCAATTATTTCTATAAAAATCTTCCTAAAATTCCATATTAAAGAATCAATAAAACTCACAATACCTCTCAAAGTGAGTTAAAACATGTAAATAACTTTATAAAATATTCACAATGAGACAGTACTTTTAGAAATATTGTGTTCCATAAGGTAAAAACAAGGATCTAGCACTGGCAATTTTAGAAACGTTTTCTTGGGATTTTAAGAACATATACGAGCACTAGTAGTTTCTAAATACATCTCAACTAAAATATTGCCATTTCCATAACTTCATAATTTGCTCATTATTTCAAGAAGACATGATAGTATTTTTTCATTTGGAGGAATATTTATCTCTTCTGTAAGTGGGAAGGAGGAGGGTGTTACACAAATAAGTTATCTAGATCACAAAAAAATGTGCTCAGATAAACAGTGTAACATTAAGCAAAATATTAAAGGTTTAGTTTTGTACAAAATTTTTTCTTATAAAGTTATGAAAATTTGCATGACTACTTGCTGCTTTGGCATGTTTGGAATCAAGAAGCTTTTAGCTAACTTCTAAGAAATACGTATTAATTTAAATATACAATGGTACTTCGGTTCATGAACTTAATTTGTGCAATGATTTCAGAAAAGATGGTCACATTTGCATTTTTACAGGAAAGATGGCCGTGGTTGTGTTTGTCATCCACTGCAGAATTTGCAAACAAAACTGAAACTTTCCCAAAACTTTCCTTTTGCAAACAAAATTGTTTGTTAACAAAAGCGTTCACGATCTGAGGCACCAATGTAATCTTTATTTCTCTATTACTTGTAAGAAACATGTATATCTCTACTACTGATTTTTAAATTATATCGACTTAATAAAAATAATTTATGATATATTTTCCACAGAACTGAAGTGGCAGTGTCAGAAGTATTTTGTATGTAAAATAAAGCACGACCAACATCAAAATACTTGTATAGGTCAAAAAGAAAAACAGTAGAAGCCTGTTTGGGTCAGTGACATATCTTTGTCTTAGTTTTATGTGCTTCTCCTAGAGCTCTTCAATTGTCATTTGGTTCATATTCTTATTTGTTAATTCCTACATGAGTCATAAAATAGAATATAGTATTTTTATTGACAATCTGAAAAAATGAACATAGTATTTTATGGACACAGATGTATCATCTTTAACTAACAACTAAATATAATTAACAAATTTATACACACAAATACAACATATTATTTATAAATAATTACACAGAATTTTACAATGTTGTACATAATTAAGACCTAATCTTATAGTATTTATGGAAGTTTAGATAGTGATAATATAAGTTTATTTTTATAGAATAATATCTAAAGTTGTTAGCTAAACCCCCAAAATGTATAAAATGGTTTTGTTTCATTTTAAACACTAGATATCAAATATCTGTTACATGATATAAGACAAAACAAGCCATATTCATCCTCTTCTCATTGCAATAACAGGAATATAATTCAGTATAGTGATTCCAAAAGGAGCAATCTAATTAGATTATATTTATTTTTAGCTGTGATCGAATATAGTAAAGCACTAGTGAAAACAGTACATAAATTTGCATTTAAAATACACATTATAAATTTTTAAAGTGTTGTTAAATAGGTTTACTTTTAGCTATCTTGATAGTCTTTTTTTCTTAAGGGAGAAAAGCAAGTTGGTTTCAGTTTTAGGAATACATAGTGAAATTTTAAAAGAGGGTTAACTATAGGGTCTATTATATTACGGTAGCATGAATATATAAATTAGAATTCAAAAGAGCTCTCTGAACTAGAGATACAAAGTTGGGAGATGCTTTGTTAGAACTAGTTTACTTGAAATATCTGCCTATTCCTTTCAGTCCTTAACCATCAACTACAACATTTTACAAAACATACTGAATGATACAAAATTTCCAACAATTTCAACAAAATATATCTATTTCCTATTAAATAGTTTACTTAAATTAAACCTCATGTATGATGTCTGAACTACACTTTAAGACCTTTATCCATTTTCTTTACTGTAACTCAGTTACTCTGTGAAAATTAATGTCTAACCAGAATTTTTTAGGTGAAAGTAGGTGTTTATAATAATATCAGTAAACAGGACAAAAAATAAGTTACCACACCTTTAACCTTCTAATCCAATTTTCCCCATGTTACATAAATTTTTAAAACAATGAGAGCAACCAGAGAATAAACTATATAATACTTAGGGCATTAAGTAAGTGGCTTCAAATTACCTTTCCAATCTAAGCCTACTTGAGCATGGACTAGACTTTCCAAACTGTGAATCTGAATAAACTTCTCTTCATTCAAGTTAAGATGCGTCAATTGTGGAGTACTGTGTCTTTTTGAAGAGAAAGTACTTTAAACAATAATATTTTAATTAATTTCTAAAATAAGTAATATTAAATCCTTATGACTAATGTACTACAGTGGCCAAAATTTGAAAGTATGTTTTTAAAAAAATGGGTTAAATTGGCATTGTTAGAATCTGAACATTTTATTTTTATATTTTTACATATTCACACTGAACTTGTAAAAATCTGAAAATAGAAGGGTGAAATTTTACACAAAATCATAACACATTATTAACTAATTTATATCATATTTTGCAAATTATATGTTTGAGAAACATGTAGAATTTTCTTTTTCTTTTCTTTTCTTTTTTTTTTTGAGACAGTCTTGCTCTGTAATTCAGGCCAGCCTTGAACTCCTGGCAATCCTCTTGCCTCAGCCTCCTGAGTGCTGGGATTACAGGCATACACTACCATATCTGGTTTATATGCAGCATTTTTCCAGAGTTAACATTGTGTTTATATTAGATGTATTGAATCTAAGGATATGGCAACAAGAAATTATATTGAATAAGACTCAAATCCTATACAGCATTTCCAATATTTAATATGCTTAAACATCTCTCCTTAGTTTATTTCAAAGAAAATAAGGCTAAAGTTTTTTAAGAAGAGTCAAATTTCTACAGTTTAACAATAATTTCCAGAAAAATATGTAATAATAATCACTTAAAATCTCACTTGTTATATTTGTTTAGTGCAGAAATATGATACATCAGCTTATTAAAATATTACATCCCATTAAATATTTTTCCAAAGCAAAAATAAATTTACCCTTTTTTTTAAAGAGAAAAAAGACACAGAAAGGAAAACAAAAAGCAAAACAGACAAACAAACAAACAGCAACAATAGGGGAAAGTAGGGAAGAAGAAAGCGAAAAGGAAAAAGACATAAATAAATTTAGAACATTGGCCTTTCATCCTGGTACAATTTTATAGGTTAAAATTTTACAAACCTATGATTTCTTTTCTTAGAAAAAATTAATCAGGTATTTTTTATTTTACCTTGATCATCAATTTATAGCATTTAAATTCTTCTCATTTTATAAGCCATTTCCACTACCATTTAGAGAAAGTAGTTTCGTCATAAAATTGTTAATAGTAATTGTTAATGTTAATTGCTAATATTAATTCATAATATTGTCCATGAATGTGTTAATATTAACATGGCATGGTTACAGGACAAATAATATTTCCTTTAAACTAAGCTTCCAAAATAATAAAATTCGGTCAGCAAATATATTTCAGTAAACACCAGATTAGAGAGATGGTGTATTTCCTCATTATATTAAGTATGCCAAATTTTTTATTTTATACAAAATATAAATTTTAAGGTATTGTATATTGATTTTTATTATCAACTTATTTCTTCTTAGTTTATATTTTTCAATCATATTTTATCTTTTGAAGTACACTGGCATTTATTTTTTTCTTCATACTTTTAACTTACACTTAGAAATGACCCCAGCATTTATTTCTTCCTATGAATCCAAATTCCGCGGTCTACAAACTGTCACAATCTCTTCTCAGAAATCATAAATATTGCAGTATATTTCCAAATTTCTCAAAGAAGGGTTATATATTGAAAGTCGGAAAGGTTATGTAAACTGAAATTAAATAAAATTGTAAACTAGTCTTTCTCTGATACCTTTAACTGCATGCAAACACATAAGAATTAATATAAATGTATAATACATTTCACAGGGCTTTGTCGTATATGTATTGAACTTTGTGGCACCAGGGATCGAACTCACAACCTCACACTTGCCAGGCAGGCGCTTAGGCCACTGAGCTAAATCCCCAGCCCTATGGACTGAACTTTGATGAAAAAGACTGTTCATGTTGCGACAGTGATTTCCACATACACTATCTGATACAATTTACACTATTTCTTAATTATTCTTAACATAGATATCGAGTATCTATGTCTTCCTTTTTAGGCTTCCTAATGAAAGGATAAAATCAGATTCTCTTTGAGTTGAAGTGTAATAGAAAGTATTAATTCTGTGGATGAGGAGATATAGTATTTATAAAATTCTCAGATACATAAACCAGCACAATTTAAAAAAATAAGTGCGGGGTTGAGACTGGAGGCTGCAGGAGCATTTGAAGTCAATAATCAACCTCAGGTAACTGTTGCCACCATAGACTCAAACACATTAAACGGAGTAAAAGAATTCGAAAGATTGTAGAAACAATCTTCTTTCACATTTTCTATGCAAGTCTCTATTGTAGGATGTAATATACTCAGCCTTTAACAAAAATGTACGAAACATATGTAAAAGTAGGAAAATAAGCACATGATAAAAAACATAAAGCAATTCATTGAACTGCACTCACACATTGCACGGGTCGTGGGAGCTTGTTACCAGAGAAATATAGTTACAATGTTAATGGTTTTAATGAAAAATACATTGCATCAGATATATAATTTTAGCAGAAATAAAAACATTAGAAGAAACTGTTAAAATACTTAAAATATAAAACCTAGTCAAAGGGATGAAGACTCCCCATAGGTTCATCAGTGAACTCGGCACAAATGAGTTAAAATTCGACGCACATGAAAGTAAGTTAATAACACTAACCACATGGATACTCAAAAAGCAAAAACTTTAAAATATGTTGAAAACAAAAGGGTATGACACTGAAAATATATAGTACAAATTCTAATACTCTATCATAATTTCAATTATAGCACAGAAGTAGGAAGAAAAAACTGTGCATGAGGTCCACATACAGGCAATCCCTGGGCGGCAGGTTCCGCCTGTCCAGGCCTCGGACTGTATAGGGGCGTCTGCAGCTACACTGGCTTCTCACCTGGATCTCAAAGCCCTGAGAGACCAGAATGTAAAGGATGGATTTTGGGGATAAAAGATCTTTGGTTCTGAGAAGACCTGGCGTTTCTTTGTTTCTTGCAGGAATGGGAGACCTAACTACCCATATTATGAAAATAGACCATATTCATCTGACAAAGCAGATTTGACATCTCCTTCTCAGATGACAAATTTAATAACTTTTCTGAGAAACTAATTGGACAATTATAGGAGCTGATGCAAGAAGTTACCAAATTCCACAAGCAATTTAGTGTTACTGAGTCTATGAAATCAAAATTCTAGTACATATAAGAAAGTTTAAAAAAACATGTAAATTCCATGAAAAATTTGGAACCTCTAATTTTAACTAAATTGGACATTAAAATTGTTTCTACTTCAGCTTAGAGAAGGGCTGAAGTTTATTATTTTAGCATTAATTAAGTGTTTTATTTTTAGATGGTATGAACACAATATTGAACAAGACTTAGGTAGACAATTAGGATAATTAATGACTTTTTTGAGTAATTCTACTTGCTGAATGGAATTTAACTTTGGACTAAACAAGAAATGCTGTAAAGTAGACAAACTGGAATTTTCCTGAGGATGTTTTTGTATGTAATTTACTTTAAATGCAGTTATAGCTCAAGTAGTAGCTTTAGGCTAATTCGTTAAGTACACAATGATAATGATAGATGTAGATTCCAGCAAGTTTATTAAAGGTCTCTAGTAAGTTCAAAACAAGTTGAAAATTAAGATAAAACATCAACTCTCATAATAGCAAAGTAGCTTCAATTTCATAACTTAAACTTACATGTGTATGTTTCCTGTATTAGTGATAAACTAACACATTCAGGTAAAATGTTTCCTAAAATTCTATTTCAAGTGTTAATGATTTTGCAAAGAAACAAGTGTCGAAAGAATATAACCACCCCTTTTGAAGAAAAATGTGTACATATGCTGTGAATTTTGTGAGCAAAATGGACTACTTTGATGATTTATAATTAAAAGAAGCAATTATTAATGGGAATTTAATTAATAGTGATCACCCTACTAAAGACAAAAATTATGGGGCAAAATTTTAAATGAGTAAATTGTACCATAACTTTTACATTTTTCTCTTCATTTCAACTTACCATTTTCTTGAAGCCCAATGTCTTGGACATATCCATGGTAAGTGTAATGCATTGTGAAATCAGGGTTTCCTTCTCTTAGCAGCACTCAATATACAAATCCTGATGGTCTTTTTATCCCATCCTAATTTAAATGTTATAAATTCTCTTTTTAAGAATTTCTGTTTCTTATTATAAAAGAAACAGTTCCATTTTTTAACAATAAGTGTCATTTTGTAAGTGTTATTATCCACTGCAAACTTTAGTGTTAATATATTCCCTTAGCATTTAGAAGATGGTACAACATTCCATTTTTGTAGGCTCCATATATGTTATTAGATATTAAGTGAACTCAAAATATTAAGAGAACATGAAAGCTTAATGCTATTTTTTTTTGCCTCAGTTGTACTTCTCTATTGTCTAGTATCAAATAAAAAAGACATTTTAATCTGAAGTTGGAGAAATTCTGAAGCAGTCATGGTAAGCAAAAGAAGTAGCTAGTAAGTGGAAGAAAAATTACAAATAATTAAGGTCGAACAACTACTTTATAAATCACTTTATTTATTATTCCCCAAGACCTTTAAAAATTATCCTGTCTGATGTTCACACCTAACTAATCTGCTGTTTCTAGTGTGTAAACTGTAGCATCTAGGTCAAAACCCATGCTATCACTCTCAAAGTAGAAAAGAACAACCAACCAAGTTATATGTACCCAATAGTTGGAAATTAAAGTTTGTTTCCAAATTTATTAAAATTAATACTTCATGTGTAACTGCTAATAGGTATTTGGTGAATGATGCATGCTATTTTTAAGAACATTTTGTGTAGTAAAATAAATATCAACTACAGTATCTTATACTTTCCTAATATATTTGACCAAAAAATACATGATATGTGCACTGATAACCAAGGAATTTATAGTTTATGATCTTAAATTCAAGGCAAAGAGACAAGGTACAAACAAACAACAATAACAAATAAAAAAAACAGAAAAGGTCTTATTTCTAAATTATTTTCAATCTTGAGTTGCAGCCAAGAATTTTGATTTTGTAAGCAATCACCTCACCAGCTGTCTTGATATACCCCTGCCATGCCCCTGCCATTCCTTTTCTCAGTGGTACAAGTGCTCACATGTAAATAATAGATAGGGTACATTAAGACATGGGGTAAATTGAACAGGTTTATTTGGCACTGAGCAAGCATCTGCTGTATAAAATCAAAATTAATCGCCATCATGAGTTTTCCGCAATAACTTATTGCCATCCATTATAAAATACCCATTGCTCTAAATAATGCTAACAAAACACACAGAGACACACATTCATTAGAACTGGAGCCCTCAGCTCTAAGGGTCAAAATTCTGTGACATTGAGCTCCAAAGCAATTGCGTTTCTCATCATTTTCTGATCTCTGGGAGTAAGGTAGGGCTAAACAAAAATAGCATCAGAATGAGTGCCTGAGTCTCCCTTGAAATCTTTGCAGAGCCTTCCATGTTGCTCCAGGATCACTACTGTGAGTTCTGAATTATAGCAGGTTCTCCTTTCCGATGTCTACTGTCCCCTGCACTGCCCATATTCACTAATGATGGAGCTTTTCAGAACAATATTAACAAGCGACACTAGCAAGCTTCACTAGAAAGGAAGCATAAGGAGTCAAGTTTGATTGAAATGAAAGTTCAAGTATCATCAAAATAGAAGCATATAAGAGGGACAGAAGCCTATCTTTTTAAAAGACTACAGAGCACAAAGTTACAATAATATTTACTTTGTAAAACCATACTGGTGCAATATAAGTCTCTATTGGCCTGACCATGAATAGTAAAACTTTTGGCACACAAAGATGCCAAATATAATGATTCAGACCACCAGGGTCTGCCAATTGCTTTTCTATGGTCCCTCTAATACGTATCCAGGGCTACATTCTACAAGAGATCATATCCCCACTGCTAATGTTAGTTTCTACCCAGTGGATTGTAAACTCTCACAAAATGGTCTCCTCCCCTCTCTGTAAATTCTGGCTCATGGAAATAAATTTTTGATTTGCTGTAACTGTTTGATAAAAGAATGCTTTTTTTTCTTTAAAAAAATGACCAAATAGAAAAAACATAAAGTGTTTACTTAAATAAAAAAGGCAAATTATGAAATCTCAAGTAAGTAATGGAAAAATTAAGGTTCAGTATTTTTTGTTTAAAGGAAATGTTTTTCAGTGTGTCTAAGCACAGAATATTTTTCTTAGGATGTTATGCCACAGAAATATTTATGTCTTGCATGACTTCTAAATGTTCCCTACAAGATTATTTCTGTTACTTTTCTACTTAATTGCATATCAGCTAATTGCATAATTTGCCACCCTGCTTAGTAAATTAAAATCCCAATTCTCCTTTTTATAGTACATTCACTCCAGATGAGTCAACATCTGTACAGAAAGGATAGCAACCGTTCAGTAAAGATGCTGCTGTTTCCTAGAGTGAAATACTGAAAATGTCAGCAGGACTTAACGCAAAGGTGGGTTCTACCCTGGAATGATGAAAACAAGCCAAAGACGTTTAACCTAATGTTTGTACATGAAATTTGTTCCATATTAAATCAATAATTATGTCTCATATCTTTTAAAATTCTTGCCTAGTCATAGACATAATTTTACTCTCTTCTTCATTGGGACAGTGCCTCATCTTTGTGCAGTATTTTGAACTTTATAAAATGTTCCTACATTAAAAGTGTGTTACTTGTGCTACTCCTGTGAAGTAGAAAGACCTAGTATTAAATCATTAATTAGCATATGGGAAAATTCTTGACTGTGGGATAATGATGGTGCGTATCAGAGAATCTTTTTTTTTTTACTCATGTTCTATGGTATTTCTACAATGTTATGCTATCTTTCATACTCCATTCTACATTTACCTTTATGAAGTATAATGCCATTTAATCACTGAAGTAAGTACATTTTAATATCTGGAGCTTTGAGCCAAAAGAGAGAGAGAAAGAGATGTGGATATTAACACAAGAGTTTGGGGCTTTGGGAGTATAAGAGGGACAGGACAGATTACTGAATAAAAAGCAAGACGCACTGTGTATTTCTCAGGAAACACAGCCCTTGAGGGGGAGACTGCTAAACAAATCTGAATCATTTCCTTTTTGTTTTTGAATCAAAACCCTGCCCCAGTAGCTACTTACATTTTGTTTTTTAGCCCTTCAACCATTAAGTTAAAACTAAACCACTCATACTCAGTATTTATACACATTTTTTCCTAAAATTACTTAAAATCGGCCTTCGTGTCTCTCATTTTCTAATGTATTCCCTCCTAACTAAGCAATGAAAAGTTGTCCCAGGCTATCTTAAGTTCCTTTAAAGGTTTTCTTTCTTTATCCCTGATCAAGAAGCATTCCCACACTGAAGTACCCAATTTTTCCTTCGTCAAGAAAGCACTTTTCAGAGTGTTTTCAAGTAGGAACTTAAGCGACACTGACTTACAGTGTATTATGGTGACTCTGCACTGAGAAAGAAGAAGTAGAATTGCCCTATAGGGTTTTGGATAGGGCACTACAAAGTGATCTAATGTGCTAATGATTTAGTGATAGCTCTAATTATAGTACAGCTCAGCCCAACAAATGTGTATTGAACACAAAGCCGGTTAGCAGGAAGTCTTGAGCTTCTCTGATGGCAGAAACAGAACTGAACATTGCTGTCTTTGTTACTAAGAAGTTATCATCCTCCTGATTCAGCTCTTTTCTTTTTCTCTGAATGTGAGGGTTACAAGTAACACTCGCTCAAGTTTGCCATTTCTGAAAATATTACTAAGAGTGAAAATCAGCACGCTTTAACAGTTTGATAACACTAGGGAACACAGTGACTGACCTGCTTATTAAATTTTAGGTGAAAAAGAGAAAACAGTAAATAAGTTTTGGATCTTTGAACAAAATACAATCAAAGGTATTATGATTACCAATATAGTAAAATCCTAGAAGAAATAGTGTTGGTGCTGAAGTTAATAAAGTTAGTTAACACTTATTCTCTCTCATTTCAATTAGCATATAACTTTCTGCAAGGTAAACTATATAGTTTTTATTTATTAATATTATAAAATATTCTTCCAAACTGAGAAATTAAATGTGACTACTAGTCATGATATAGCAGTTGGACTGCATAAAGAAACGCCCAGGGGACTAGGAAAGCAGGTTTCTGGATGTGTCTGCACGGTCAGTGAAGGTATGATCTTGGTACTATGTTGGTACTTGGTCCCTCTTCTCTGATATTTGCCTTTTCTGCTGCTCCCTTTCTCTTATAACTAAGCAATTTTGCTTATCCATACCCTTTAGGCATGATATTCCTGCCTTGGACCCAGGAAAGCTTGGATTGAAACCTTTAAATTTATGAGCCAATTTAAACTGTCACCTTTTAACTAACAGATATTAGGCATTTTGTTCACATAATGGAAAGATGATTAATACAGAAAATTTCTATTGAGAGGGGAGTCACTGCTGTGTCTACACCTGACTGTGTGGTTCAGGAGCACTCTGAAGTAACCTGAGGGAAGAGTCAGAAAAAATGTGGAGATGTGGATAGGAGACTTTAGAATACTGCAAGCAGATCCTTATGAGCAATTATGTTTAGAGGAGACAAAACCACAAAGCTTATAGGAATGCAGACATTGAAGACAAGGCAGACATTGAAGCCACGACTCAGGAGGGTTTCATGAGAACCAGGATTTTATTGGCAGTGCACTAGAGACCATATATATGCTGGCAAAATAAAATTGTCTATTCTACACAGGTACTAAGACTTTGCACAGTGGTGGAATAATTCATTTGGTAGAGAAAATTTCAAGGAAATTCAGACTGTAGCATGAAAACTGCTACATGCTTTTAACCTGAATTATAGTGAGATTCTGCAGAAAAAAAAACAGATGGGAAAAAATCAAAAAATTCAAATTTTGGCCCAAAAGAAAGCAAAGGTGGAGTTGGTGTCAAATAAGGTGTGGTAACCAAAGAAATTATCACCATTAAAAATACACCAATCACTTCATATTGGAATAAGAAGAATTAAAACTTGAAGTCATATTAGAAATCACGAAGACCCCGTTTGTCCCAGGCTCAAGGGTAGAAAATGTAAACACTTTACTGAAGAAGAGAGCCCTGAGAGGCCTTATCAATAAGGGCCTCCGAAAGATTTAAGTCCCCAGTTGATTTTACAGTACTCAATCATCCAGGCACTCAGTGGCTACAGTGGCCATGGTCAAAGGAGACCTAGGCAACAGCAGTCCCTCGTGTAATCCATGCTGTCATGCAGAACACAAGAGTTCCAGTATCAAGGCAGCACCAAATTAGATTTCAAAGGAAGACCTGGGAGGTCAAACAACTGACCCCTGGGGGCGCAGTGCATGAAGCAGTGATGACTCCAGGAAGTTGGAGACGACAAGAACATGGAAACTCTCTCAAGGCAAGCCTCAGGTTTTGATTGGAACCAACTCAAGAGAAAGGCCATGTGAATCACAAGCAAGAGGATTAGGTGGGGCTCAAACCCTTTGGTAATCACTTTTCACTGCTATGTGCCTCAGGTACCACACAGGAATCTACAGGATTAAATATTTGCCTTGCTGGTTTTCAGTCTTACTTTCATTGTATTTCACCGCTTTTGAATGGGAATATTTACCCGGTAGTATTTTACCTTTGGATTACATAACTTGATTTTGATTTTTATAGAAACCTAAAGCTAAGAATTTGCCTTATCAGAAGAGACTGGACTTTTGAAAGTTGTTGGAACTGTTGAGACATTGAGAAGGGAATTAGCCTATTTCTGTCTGTGTGCCACAGATTATATCATATTGGGCAGAATATAAACTTGGTACTGCCTTTATCTGGAGATTAAGTATGGATTAAAAAGATGTACCTGGTTGTTAAGTTTAGAAGTGTCACTTTGACTGGATTAAGAAACACTCAGGAAATCAGTAAAATACATTTCTGGGTATGTGTAGTTGTAACATGAAGGCATGAACTTGGATGATGCTTTCCTGCTGCTATGAACTGAGTGCTGTATTCTGCTATGCCCTTCAACATGGTTTGTGTGCTTTAGAGCCAGCTGACAATGAACTGAATCCTTTGACTCTATGCACCAAGTAAACTTTTCTTCCCTCAAGTAGCGACTTTCAGGTTTCTTGTCCAGCAAAGTAAAGCTGAGTAATACATTAGGAGATTATGCTTTTCTAATACACAGCAAAATGAGTACACATGACAATCTATAGGGTTAAATAAAGTACTCAGGATATTCAATAATGGAGTTTTCATTTTTCAATATGCTGATATTTATAAAATGTGTGTTAGAATATTGGTTTGGTCAGACACAGAAATAAGACAAAAGAATTAGAGACAAAAGTTGATATCCTTTAGTTTTAGTCCTGTCTATAGCTAGGGAACTATAAAACTAGTTGATTTCCAGTATTCTTAAATCATTCGCAAGACCTCTTGTGAAATGGGTGATTGTGGCCATCATAGTTTAATTTTATCAAATAATTTTTATATATTAATAATTTTATATTTATAAATATATATAAATATTCACTATTATACATGTTTTAGTTACTTTTTCATCACTAGGACCATGTATCTGATACCCACAATTTAAAATAGGAGAGGATAATTTTGCATCACAGTTTTAGTTGAAGATAAAATACAAGATGGCACAGAAGCATGGAAGAAGAAAAGGTTCTCAAACCATGACAGTCAGAAAATGAAAAAAGATGTGAGGAGCTGGAGATGAGCATATACCTTTTCAAGGTCACCCTCTCAGTTAACACGTCTCCAACCAAGCCCAGCCTCTTGACAACACATTCAACTACTGAATTCGTTAATGGATGAATCCACTGATGAGTATAGCACTAGCATAATTCAATAACTTCCACATGAGACTTTGGCGGGGGACCTTTTATATCTAATTAATAACAACATGTAACTGTATATATATTTAGTATGTAGTGTTCAAGTTTCAAGCTATTGTCACTGAACACTTTCAGTTTATGATTCTAGCTTTTACAAAACTTATATACTCTTTTTATAAAGATGCCATTCAATGGATTTTACATCTACCCCAATCCAGTAGACCTTGTTTTAGCTTATTCACATCTGCCAAGATCCTATTTCTAAATAGAGTAAAGTTACGTTTTGTGGTACTGGGAAAGTATGTATTCAATTCATTACTTTTTCCTGAGAGATATTTTATTACTTGGGCTGTCCAGTATGTTTGGAATTGAAAGTATTTAATATAATTTATTTTTAAAAAGACTATGACACAAGAAAAAAATCAAAAATGTCTATAGTATTCACAATATACTAGTCTACTACTTAATCAAGAGACATAAATGTATGTATAATAAGTTAACCTAACCTAAAAGACAGTGCTGAAATATGTATCAAGTTTCTTATTCTAGAAAACTAGATTCTATTCTGACTTTATTGAAGGCTATACTAAACTAATTCCCCTGGATTGTTCCCTAACTTGGCCAACCAGAATTTTTGTAAGAAAGACAACTATACACAAATATTTGGAACAGTGATAAAGAATGAACATGTTTTAAGTTACATATTTCCCAACAGTTTAAATATATCTATAAAATTATACCTAACTGATGTGACTCTGAAACCAAATGGAATTAAATATTCAGTGTTTAAAGAATAAAACATAACTCATTTACATAATGAGAGCAAAGACAATCTTTGGTGTTGAAATGAAAGAAATTTTTATAGAAACAGAAGGAAGACACTTTGTAATTTTGTGAACATTCCTTTCAATATTAAACTTATTTTGCCTCAAGCAAGTACAAAAATGAATCCCATTGTACTGTTTTTTATAATAAACTAATGTAATAATGATTCAGGGCTGGGGATATAGCTCAGCAGTGCAGCACTTGCCTGGCAAGGGCAAGATCCTGAGTTCGATTTCCAATACCAAAAAAATTCAATAACCACCACTTTTTCAGATATTTGGTAGTTGTTAGACATTGAAGCAGTGTCACAACCTCTTTCAGTCTCCTTTTTCATACCCATACTTGAGATTCATAGATTTGTCATTATGACCTGATATTGTGACGCTTTAATAAATATATGGGGTTCGGCTCTTGTTATACTTAAGTGGTAGCTATTCATTCATTAGTGCAAAATGTATATTTATAATAATGTGTATACATTCCTACTGTTGAACATTTTGATTTATATCTGCAAAAGTGTTTTATGAGCTTAGACACTAAGGACCAAATTAATTAATATGCAGAATATTTCACTGTATGATACATAAAGTAAGCCATGATTAAAACTAATGAACCCTTCCACTAAAAACTGAATGGGCTTTTACAGTAAAATAGTTTGAACCTATCAAATGCCTGACCTTTTTAATCCTTAAACATTGGTCTTCGAATTTAGGCTTTCTGAACTTAGTGAATCCACTAATGCATTAGTGTGCTATGTCTTCAAACAGGTTACCAAAATTGCTTGATTTGTTTTATTTTATATTTTT
>RJWT010028530.1:0-15190 GCA_004365215.1 Cuniculus paca | reverse complement strand
GTGGGTAGAAACCAAGGACACTGCTCAATGTTCTGTGACAGGTAATTGTCAACTTGATTGACTTAGAAGCCAACTAGAGAGTTAGCAAAGCACACTTCTGGGTGTGTATAGGTGGGCCATGGAGGTGGGACTTTGAGGTCTGCATCTGGTGCTTTACCCCTTTTTCTCTGGCACTGTTCCTCTTCTCTGCTTTCCAGCTGCCATGAGCTAGGCAGCATTTCTTCACCACATGTTTTCTCCATGATGTTCTTGCCTTGGAACCAGTTGACAATGGACTGAATCCTCTGAAACTGTGAACAAGAAATAAGCCCATTCTCCTTTCAGCTCTGGTCATCAGGTGTTGTGTTCCACCAATGAGAAAGCAGACTAATACACTCATTGAACATTTCTCTTTGGCAATTATCCGGCCCAAAATGTCAATGGTGCTAAGACTAAGAAATCTTGCCACTATTTAAAAAGGTAGGGAAAGGGCTGGGGATCTAGCTCAGCGGTCTAAGCGTCTGCCTGGCAAGCGTAAGGTCGTGAGTTCAATCCCTGGTGCTGCAAAAAATAAAAATAAAAAAAAAATAAAAAAGTAGGGGAGGGTCCAGTGAAAAAAGAGGAAATATTCATCTTGCACTGTTGTTGGCAGATTTTCACAGCATGGAAGAACTCTTTGAAGATATGGTTCTAGGGAAAGTAAGCAACATTCTTTGCTCGAAGGTTTAAAAATAGCCTTTTCTGCAGGGCATTGTGGCACATGCCTGTAATCCCAGAACTCAGGAGGCTGAGGCAGGAAGATTTCTGGGAGTTCAAGGATAGCCTGGGCTACAAAGAGAGTTCAAGGCCATCCTGAACAGCATACTGAAACCCTGTCTCAAAAAGACAAAAAAAAATAGCTTTTTCTAAGGAGATAGAAAAGGAAATGGAAATTGTCAAACATGAAGAATTTGCATAGAAAAGACTAAAGTTTTTTTAGTTGGTTTGAACCAGAGGTAACAGATCAGAGAATAAAAGCAATAAAAATGATCCTGAGCTTAGAGATTGAGGTTTACACTGTCCATCATTCTAATTCAACCCACATATTTAAACTTAGCAACAGACAAAGCATATTCCTCTAATGATTTGTTATGGATTGAATTATGTTCTCCCAGATTTATATATTGAAATCTAACCTCTATTGGCTCAGAATGTAACCTCAGTTGAAGAGTAGCATTTTAGAGATAACCAGGTTAAAGAGGGGTGATTCATAAGTCCTAATTCAATTTGACTGGTGCTTTTACAAAAGGGCAAAATTTGGTTGACACATATGTATAGATGGAAAATTATGTGAAGAGACCAGGGAGACATCCATCTTCAAGCCAAAGAAATTTGCTTGGAACAGCTCCTCCCCTCACAGTCCTCAGGAACAAGCAATGCTGCCAACACCTTGATTTCATGTATCCATCCCCAGAAACTGTCAGATGACAAATATCTGCTGTTTAAGTCATAAGCTTGTGGTTCTATGAGTTAGAAGAACTACCAAACTGATATGGAGTTGTAGGTAAGACATAACAGCTCTTGACTTTAGTGGTGAGCCTCTATGATTTCTTTTCCACTAGCCTTGGATAAAGATGCTAATCAACATGTTTAGTGGAGATGAACAAGGTCACTGGCTGAAGTACTCGTGGTTATTGTCCTATAAAGAAAGAAATAGCATGAAGAGAAACAATATGAGGCTGATAAGTCACTGTCAAACACTAAGGCAATTAGACTCAGTGTTAGTTGTGGTTTTTTTTTTTTCTTATAGTTAGGGAGTATATTTAGGAGCTTAACCATTCAGCAAACACAGTCTGAGCCTACAGATGTAAATACTGGCTCAACAAGTGAATTTGGAATATTAGTAATCTCTCTGAGTTTCAGCAATTCCCATATCATAGAAACAATAGCTATGAAGTCCTTGGCCTAATGCCCAGCAGAGAATGCAAGTTTAAAAAGTAGGTATAATTATTATATTAAAAACCTAGTGTGGTGTGTGAGACCATGTGATATAACCCTTACAAATATAAGTTTGGTTTGGTTTGTTTTACAGTAAGTCCCTGACTTTTCAGCATTCGAGTTGTGAACTTTCACAGAAGCGAACAGACCTCTCATCATGAACATTCATAGATGTAAACAAATCGCAGAAGTAACCCATGCATCTGCCGGATACTGTCATGGTTGTGCTTCTGTGTGCATTCTCTATAGTGCAGTGGTGTGTGGTAGAACAGTGCTCAAGCAGAGCCCAGGATGTCTGGAAGCAAGAGGAAAAGCAGCGGTGATGTGGAGGGGACTGCTAGGAAGCGTAAAGCAATGTGCATTGTATATTTGTGTCAAAATTGTGTAAGACTCACTTTGTCGAAACGGAATGAATCTGATTTACAGACATTCTCCCAGATTGGAATTTGTTTATAAATTGAGAACTTAACTATATTTTAAAAACATATTGAGTACTTTTGCCAATTATCTGTTATCCACCTTCTCATATGCCTGCATGATTTTATAATCATCATAAACTTCTGAAAGAGATTTCATATTATATATTATACCCATTATACAAATAAAAAAAGTGAGACTCTGATTGTCAGGTAATTTAATGAAGGTCACTTAGCTAACAAATGGCAGAAGCAGGCCAGGCTTCTGTCTTTCCAGCCTTCAGCCCGGATGTTAACTATAACTGGGGTGTCCCTCTCACTGCTCATCAAAGGGGAGAATGATTCTGCAGCTGTACTTGGAACAGTAACTACTGCAAATTATCAGGAAGTGTGGTGTTTATCTGAGCACACAGCATTTTTGACATTGGCTGGCCAAGCTCTACTTTTTTCATTCTGAGTTCTAATAAAGGCAACCTGATATTCAGGGATTTGGGGGAAAATTACAATTAGTTTTAGGAAAACATGGGACTTGTCTCCTGTGACATTTCTCAAACAAACAGGCTAGTAACTCAATGGGTTGGGGAGGGGGTTTCATTATGATATGAAAGGGAATGATCCCCTGCCAGTCCCTCACCTCCTGGTGCAGGGGCACAGCTGGTGTGTCGGCCTGCATTCCAGGCAATATGCTGTTTCTGACATCAGGCTTTAGTCCATATGGCATTGCCTCCCTGAGCAGAAAAGGAAAGCTGTTTTGTTTTATTGAAAATTAGGTTCATATATACATAGTGTTGACAA
Organism: Cuniculus paca; assembly: GCA_004365215.1. Classification (NCBI taxonomy): domain Eukaryota; kingdom Metazoa; phylum Chordata; class Mammalia; order Rodentia; family Cuniculidae; genus Cuniculus; species Cuniculus paca. The sequence goes on along the minus strand of RJWT010028530.1, from coordinate 12,023 downwards.
AGGCATTGTAAGAATAAGAACCATTTGTTAACTTGTAACTTAGCAAGATGCCCTGAAAGAAAGGAGACAGCTTCAAGGAGCCAGGAAAGCCCCAGCTTGCTGTTTGCTCTATACTAATCCCCAAAATCCACTGCCTGAAACCAGACAAAAGACAAATTATATGGCTATTGAGGAGTTTATTTTTCCAGATGGCCAACCTGAAGCTATAGTCTACTGCAAATTAAGTCTCCGAATACAGAGAAATCCAGCCCAATCCTGTGTTTAATAAAAAACACAAAGTGTTTCTCAAACAAATTATTTAGAAATGTGGAAAGTATTGAAAAAGTGTATAAAGGGAAGCCCTTGCCACATACTAGGTTTCACCTTTCATGTTTGGCCAATTGGTAAAACAAAACTGTGGAAACTACTTTGTAGTTGTCTTAGTGTCTCCTGTTTATATTGGCACGATTCTTCAAAAACAGCACTTGACTTATAACCCAATAAGTCAAACTGCTTTTGTTTCTGGGTATATAATCTTTACTACTTCCCTAGGTGAGGGAAAAAAATAGAAATATATATGTATATCCTGGGACTTTGACTACATGGAGACAAAAAGTAAGTAAGCTAGAATGATTAAAGAAAATAAAAGTTTACCTACTCTACTATTCAGTAAGTTTAGTTATGATGATTACTGGTGATTTTCCAAAGCAGACTTATGATGGGAGCAGAAAATAGAAGGAGGAGGGAAAACAGGAAGGAATTAAGTGTCACTGTCTTCACAATATTAACATTGACAGTAATAGTGACATCTCTATTTTCATTTTCAAGGTGTCTATATTGTGTATCAAGAAGAAAGGTAAGCACTTTGTGTATTTTTGTGTCATTTAATCTTACTGCAACATTATGATACTGGAATTTCCATCACATAGATAGGGAAACAGGCTTAGCAGTATATTACCCTGCTACAAATTGGTGATGGAGCTGAGATTCAAGCCCAGTCAGTTTTATTGTGATGATCTTATACTTAAGACTCCTATGCTCTCACTTGTTTTCCCATTATTTAAACAACAAACATTTATTGAGTATCTGCTCTGTGATATACATTATTTAAATATTAAGGTTGCAGAAAAAATATACTCATCATTCATTAAACTCCTCATCTAATGGAGAGGCAGACACAGAAAAATAAGTACAATGTGATGAGGTATGTGCTTGGCAAGTGCTGTGGAAAAGTAAGCAATGGCCCAAAATAAAGTGATCAATCCTGATTATCAGGAAATGGGAGTGAGAAAGTTTAAAAAAAAAAAACAAATCCAGAATATCAGCATCCAGAACATATTTCTGTTTTCCCAAATCAAAAAAAAAAGTCCTAAGGAAGATTCGCCTGCTTAAAAATATACCTGTATTTGTCATTGGTTTTCCCCGCGTGTCTATTTTTAAATTGCTGGAACAGTCCTGTTTAAGATACAGAAAAATTTATCTCCAAAATTTCACTTGTTTCTGTTCTAAGTCTGCAACTTTTCTTTATAGGCTCTCTTGTTATATTTTAATACTTTCCTAATAGATGTCCTGTCCTAATAGACATCCTGTCTTTCAATATAGTTCCCTTACAGTCAACCCCTACCCAATAAGGTGAACTCTCTAATATGAAATTAAGATGCTAATTAACTAATATGCTAATTAATGTAACTTGGCATCACATATCTCTGCTACACATCCTCCAGTGGTTCCCTATTATCCTTAGTTGAGTGTACAAATTGGTCCTCCAACTTCAGCTCCCTCATTCTCCACCTTCATTACAGTCACATCTATTTATTCAGAGATAAGCTGTTTCAGTTTACACATCTCATCTCTAATATTCAGAAAAAAATTTGCAATGCAGAAGACTTTATTCTCATTTATAAATGACAGCATCGAGGATTAGAGCAACTGAGTGACTCACTGAACTTCACATCAATGAGCTTCATGCATAATGATTGCATTTTCCCAGGACTGCTACATATAAAATTTGGTTTTCAATTCCAACAGTCCCTGCATCTGATTCTCATGCTGACAGCTTTTATGTAGACCTGCTCAAATAGCCATTACAAAAGAAGACCAGGCTTCTGTTACTTACTTCATTAGATTACAATTAGTAATCTCCAATCCATGTAGACTCTTCTTGCCCACAAGTAGAAAGTCAAAGTGTTCATGGTCATTCCAGTCCTCTGTTATTTCTTAATTGCACAGTGTTCTCAAAATTTATGTATCAGGATTGTTTGAGTTCGGAATGCCTCAATTCATTTCCCAGTTTTTATCATGAAGTTGTAAATGCCCAACCATCTAGATCTTTGTTGGAACATATATGGTAAATTGAAAAAAGAAAGTATTGCAACTTCTCTGTTGGGATGTATAGTGATGTCCCTCACATATAGTTTTGGGGAAACTATCCTATTTAATATATGTAGAATATTCAGAACAGGAATTGATACTGAGGAAGTATTCCAGTGGTTGGCCATTACTTGGATATGCTCATCTTCTCTTTATGCCCATGTTGCAGTAAGTGGTACAGAAGCCATTATTTTACTATTACTAGTAGAAACATAAGGAGATTAGCCACATTCTGAGGTTGTTGAGTTTTAATAGCTAAAATGTTATCTCCAGAAGACTATTGGCCACATGGTATCTGAGAGTAAAAAGGGCATATGAAAGAATGATGCTTTTTCTCTCTTTCTTGTTGGCATGGTAAAGAGGCCTCAAGTGAGAACACCTATGTAGCGTTCTCAACCACACTTTTGTATTAAGAGTTTTGCCAATTGCATTTCCACTTTCTCTGTTTATTGACTTCAGGCTCTGAGGACCAAATGAATAAAAGAGTTTTTAGAAAAGAATATTGTTTCATAAGTAACCACAAAATAAATTATGAGTATATAGGCTGAGATCCTTATATATCAGCCTCTTTCCCACCTGCACTAACTAATGCTATTTACTAAGCACAATATACAGACAGGTTTATTTAATTCTATTTTATAGATGAAAAAGAGACTATAGTTCTATATGAGTGGAAATAGAATTCAAACCCAGGGCTATCAAATTTGCAAACCTGTGTCCCTGTAGAATTTTCTGCTGCATATATAATCATAAACACAGCTTCAAGCCCACATTTGTGTATAGAGAACTAAGATGTATTGGCTTTTTATTTCTTTCAGCTTAAAGACTGTATAAAATGATAGACCTTTTTGTGTAGGGGGTCATACATTTTGTACTTCTTGATCTAACTGGTAATACTGATAATATAATAGACTTTTCAGATGCTTGTATATGACTACCATTTTATGCTCATTCTGAAACTACTAAGAATGTTTATAGAAAAATCAATGTCACTTGAAAGAAAAAAATATGATGTATAGAGATTTTGCCATTACATCATCAATGAATCTCTAAATCACTGAACCACTACACACAATAAACAAAATATTTGAGGTTAAAACCATGGAAAATGATTCTTTCATCCATTAATATCACCTATAACTTAAATTTTTTCTATGATAATCATGGAAATACAGGACATTTCTTGATGGTTAAAGGTAAGCCATCTAAGATTTAGAGATATGCAAAGGATCATTCGCCTCAGCTACCCATTAATCCTTTAGATATAAATGCTCATTTCCAGGGTCATTGTGCACTGATGATCCTTAGGGATGAAGAGGATAAAAGGTCTAATAATGAAAATGTGGAAGTTAAATTTAAACTGTATCAGCTAGATTGGCTTGAGAGCCTCCCAGAGGATGTGTATGAGAGAATCATGAAAGCACAACTTTAGGTAGAATATACGGTCCCTGTTACCTTTTTTTCTGGCCCTTTTCCCCTGATCTGCTTCCCTAGCTGTCATGAACTAAGCATCATTACTCTACTATGCCTTTCTACTATATTTCTACTTTGAAGCCAGTTGATCATGGACTGAATTCCCAGAGACCATAAGCCAAATTAAACCTGTCCCTCTTTAGGCAGGGTGTGGGTGTTGGATATTGTGTCTGCCACAGAAAGTTGACTGATACAGGATACAGTGGTACCTTGATTCATGAACTTAATTTGTTTCACTATTCTAGAAAAGATAGCCACATTCATGTTCATATGGGAAAAATGAGCATGGTTGTGTGGTCACCTGATGCAGAGTTCACAAACACAAACAAAATTTTGCCAAATACTTCTGTTTGTGAGCCAAATTGTTCACAAACAAAAATGTTTGTGAACTGATGTACCAGTGTGTATGGAAATACTTTTGAACACTTATGTAAAAATGCATTATATACCCAGAAAAATCAAAGCATAAAATTACTAGAAACCTTCATTATCACACTGTCTTTTTTTCAGTGTTGGAAGGGGTCTATAAAGATAAATGATAGAATCTTCATTCCTTTACTCTTTTGACTCTTTCCACTACAAATAAAACATGTATACATCTTTTGCCTAATAGTCTTTGCATGAGGTTTTCTACACTCTGTAGTTACACTATAGTCACCACCATTTGATAAGTGAATGCAATGGGTAGGTAAAAAAATAATATTTTGAGATTTTGTATAAGAAATAAAAAATTACCCCAAAAAGATTCTATTAGTAACAATGTTCATATATTTGCTAGACAGTCAGTTGTTCTCCTCAGTCTATATTGTGCCTTTCCTTTCCCCTGTTTTTCTTATTTTTCTATTTTAACTCTACCTCTACCTATCAGTAATGGTTGTCTTAACCTACATCGTCCAAAACTTAATGACTACCCCAATCTCACTGTATGCCCTTTCTTAAGTTCTACAATCTTACACAGAAATGTGTTTCTTGGGTTAAAAAAAAAAACTGCACAGACAGGCATGGTGGGGCATGCCTGTAATCTCAGCTTCCTGGGAGGCTGAACCAGGATGATTGCAAGTTTGAGCCTATTCTGAGAAACATACTGAATTAGTAAGATCCAGTCTTCAAATCAAAAAACGAAAACAAAAAAAGGGCTGGGCAAATACCACAGTGTGAAGGCCCTAGGTTCAATGCCCATGACCAACACCCACCCACACACCAAAAAAAAGGTGTTCAATATGTTTGATAGTATCTTATGCTTTACTTTCATTCTATCTTTGTATCCCTATATACTTACCCTTACATAGGGTAAAGAGAGAGTCTTAAAGTTAGAAATTATGGAAAAGATCATTTAGTAATCTCGGATAAAAATTCTTCACAGTGCCCAAAATCCTTACATGTTAATCATTTATTTGACTTGTCTCATTGGAGCTACTTAAATGCAAACATTATCAGGAATTGAGATGAATGTATTATTCTCAATTATTGAGACCGCAATAGGAATGTACTTCTAAGACCCACTAGTCACTAACCAACAATGCTCTAGATAACGGATGCCCCTACCCAATAATATAAGAGCTAAAAATTGCTAAAATTTATTTGAGGTTTTCACAACATAGTTCTGGTTACCTCATAAGCCTTAACTCATTCAATGTTTTTGTTTGCTTAGTTGTTTGCTTTTGTTTATTAATACATGTGTGTAGTGCATACTATTTTCATTCTTTGTGAGAAGTTATTATATGTACATAGCACATTTTTCATCCCTTTTCCTTCCTTCCATCCCCCTTCCATCCATCTCTTGATCCCCTTCCTTCTTTTTGTACCTATTTGCCGTTCTCAATGTTTACATTCCTTATGTGGAACTGGACTATATACAAAACACGTCTTTATTCATTTTTTCACCCCTTATCCCTTCCCTCCTTTCTTTTCTCCATCTCTTGATCCCCTTCCCTTTAGGAACGATCTATTTCCCTACTTCTTCTTATGAAACTTTATTTTGCTCTTTATTTTTACTCTGGATTTCTCATATAAGAGCAACCATGTGCTATTTAGGCTTGTGTGCCTGATTTGTTTCTTTAACAGTATGGTCTCAAGGTGCATCCATTTTCCTACAAATGACTCAAGTTTATCTTTCCTTTATGGCAGAGTAATAATCCATTGTGTGTAAATACCACTATTTTTTAAATTTTCTTTATTAATTCATCTGTTAATAGACATATGGACTTCTTCCAAGACTTAGATATTATGCATAGTGATACATATCCATGTATCACTGTAATATGATATCTTTAACTCTTTCAGGAAGATACCTGGATGGGAAATAGATAAGTCAAATGGAATTACTAGCTTTAGTATTTTGAGAAATCTCTATATTGATTTCCTTAGTGGTCGTACTAGTTTCCATTGCTTTCAACAAGATAAAAGAGTACCTTTTTCCTCACAACCTTTCCAGCATGTGTTATTACTTGATTTCTTAATGATATGATCATTCTTTCTGGGGTAGGATGGAATCTCAGTGTTGGTTTAATTTGCATTTCTTTAATGACCAGTGACGCTAAACATTTCCTCATGTATTCATAGGCAATTTGTACTTCTGTGAAGTGTCTGTTCATTTCACTTTCCTATCTTTTGATTGAATCTTTTATTTGCGGGGGTTCTGAAAAAGAAATTAAAAGGGATGTCAGAAAATGGAAAGATATCTTCTGTTCCTGAATAGGTAGAATCAGTGTAGTCAAAATGGCTAGACCTCTAAAATTGATATGCACATTTAATGTAAGCCAAATCAAACCTTCAACAGCATTTTTCACAGAACTAAAGAAAACAATTCTAAAAATCATTTGAAACCAGAAGACCCAGAATAGCAAAAGTAACCTTGGATAAAAAGAGCAAAGTAGGAGGCATCACAATTCTGGACTTGGGGTTATATTACAAAGCTACTGTGATTAAAAACCACATGATAGTGACATAAAAACAGACATAAGGACCAATGGAGCAGAATACCAGATGCAAAAATAACACCAAGTACATCCAACTATTTGTCTTTGACAAAGGAGCCAAAACACACAGTGGAGGAAGATAGCTTCTTTTATAAATGGTGGTGGGAAAATTGGCTATCCATATGCAGGAGATTGAATCTAGGCCCATATTTCTCACCGTGTACTAAACTGAAATCAAAATGGATCAAAAACTAAATGTTAAGCCAGAAACACTTAACTTGATGGAAAACAAGAAAGGTAAAACTCTTGAAGTCACTGGTGTAGCAAGGATTTTCTAAACAGAATCTCCATTGCACAGGAAACAATTTCAAGAATCAATAATGGGATCATATTGAATGAAAAACATTCTGTACAGCAAAAGAAACAACCAGCAGAATAGAAAGACAATATGCAGAATGGGAAGACATTTTTGCCAGCGATTCCTTGGACAGAGTATTCATATCTACCATACATGAAGAACTCATTCATTCTTCATTGCAATGCTTTATGAGTTCTATGATTAAACATTTCATAGGTGAGTAAATTAAGACACAATAACATTAAATAACTTGGACGGATTTACACATCTTATGAATAATAGAGTCAGGATTTGATTGCAATTGGTCTAATCCCCAAACCCATTTTTTAACTATACTTTATTGCTTTTAAATTTTGGAGGAAGAAGATTAATTAAAATCCTGTACTCTTAAATTCTCTACCAAGGAATGACTTGAGTAACACCAAGGGTGGTCAAAAGGCAATATGAGATTCCTATCCAGATGGCCAAGAGGCCAGAGTCTGAATCTTGCTTTTATCTATTACTAAAAAATTCTGTTTCCTTTTCATTCATCCATCCATTTAACATATGCTTAGTGAGCATTCACTTTGTCCCAGGCTCTAAGGTAGGTAATGAAAACATAAAAATGAATAAAACCCAGTTCCTTTGCTTAAGGAACTTATTCTTATGATGTAGAAATATTTTTATAGAAGATTAAAGTTTATAAGAAGCTGGTTGATTAGTTCTTTTGTCTGAGGGAATAAAAGAACACAATCTACATGGAGATTATGTTTTAGAAAGATTTAAAGGATGCATTTGAGTTGTCTGAGTGAAAAAAAGTCAATTCAGGAAAAGTAAAGGGCAAATTCAGGGCCCAAGTACAAGAAACCATAAAATACATTCAGAGAACTACAACAGAAGAACAAGATGCATGGAAGGAAGCAATGGCTGGTGATCATGGAAGGCACGCTTGGGAACTCAGTAAGGAGTCTGGATCTAAATCTATACATAGTGAGGGGTTGCACAGTTTATATTCAAGGCAGTAATTTCTGTATTTTTTAAAAGCTATTCAAGAGTAGCGACAGGAAATTGGTTTTAAAAATCCATTACAATGAGATAACACGGTAAACTAGTCAGGGTGGGTAAAAAGAGAAAAGGGCAAGCACAGATGTGACAGATGTTTGAGTTAAAATCTAGAAAACTAGATGAAAAGCTAGAAATTGTAACTTCAGGACAGAAGGTAGACAAATATAAATCTGAGATTTCTAGCATTTATTACCTGGTGAATTGGAATGACATACATTGACATATAATACAATTTGAACAAGTTGGAAGTAAGAACAAGAGTCATGCATAGTTGTCTTGATAGTGTTTTATGTTTTTCTATATGTAGATCCAAACTACCACCTTCATCTTGATTAACAGATGATTCTTATCATTCAGATTTGTAGTATTGACCATAAGTGAATAACAAAAGCACATGTTATTATATCTCCTCCTCATGTAGCCTTCTAGGGACACCAAGTTGCTTAAAGTAAGATCCAAGTATACTATAAATGAGCCACACCTAAGACATAAACTCAATCTTACGTTCCCAGGTATTTATGCCTATCTGCTCCCTAACAGGAACAACTGGTTGAAAACCTTACTTGTCTTCAGTTCAACCTGATATAAAGCCCTTGAACTATGTTTGTACAGAAATTATTTTGACAAATTTAATCTAATGCATACAGTATATTTTAACAGTTAAAATGACTTTTTGGGAGCTTTTTTGTGTTTTCAACATTTTGGGGTTGCTTGTTTTGTTGATTATGTGTGTTTGCTTATTAGTTAGATGTCAAATCATTAGCATCAATGATTGAAGGAACTAAACATCAAAATCACTCCAGTAAGCAAAGCAAACTATTTTTAGAATGTGTGCATGTGTCTTTTTCAAACAAAGAGCCATAAAATCTGTGATATTATCCCTTTGACCAATCATATTTACAACTAGCCCCAATCAATGAAGTTACTGTTTCATATTACTCTGTAATCTCAAAAACTATCTCAAATATGAACATCACTTTTTTCCCAAGGTGCCCAGAAACTTGACTTTGTCCATCAAACAACTGTGATCAAATAACCAAACAACTGAAGCAAAACAAGAGAAAAAAGATGAAATAATCTTCATTGCAAATAATAAATATAATCCTAAAGAACAAATGCAAGCAAATGTTTATGGTTCTTTTGACTTACTTCTAAAGATGTAATAACACTTTGGGAATCTTCTTGAATGTTTTTATTGTTTTTATTCTCAACAAAATAATCAAAGCACCTATGTTTTATGTTTTGATCTTGAAGCAGATTGATACAGTAGGAGACATAATGCTTTTACATAGATATCTCATTGTGATAGGCAAAATTTTGATGCATTTATTCAAATTGTTTCCTTAAAACAGCTTTATCTATTTTGCTAATGTATCAATGTGCTTTTAATTGCATATAACTTTGTAGCACAATCATTGCCAGTCAACCAACACAGAAATTATTTTTGTCAAACAATGATACAGGCTCTGATAATCTTTACACTGAATTGACCACCTAACACACAATAAAAATACATACCTGTATCTTTTTGTGAGTTTCCTATTGCTATTTCTGTTCTGGAAAGTGTCCTGAGTTAACCAATAACTTGGCAACCCCACTACCTCTAAAATAGTCCCCTAGGTAACCTGTGTTAAATTAACATTGTTGGTAAAGGCTTTCAAAAAGACTGAAAAAAAAAAAAGAAGAAGACTATACAACTAAGGCCAGGTGAACACATTCCTCATACAATTTCAGGATTAATATTAGTCCCCTAACAACCTAGTAACCAAGATCATAATTACTGACTGTCATTTCTCTCTATTGTCCAGGTAACCGGCCCTCAATATATGACCAATTTGAAACCCGGGAATCTTGGGAGAAAGCATCAGGTCTGCTATTGGAAAATTGAATTCAAGCGCAGCCCTGCTCCCTGAACACTCATATTCTTCCTTTCTCTTTGTGCTATTTGTTCGTCCCTATTGTACAGAGCTATCGTTTGTGCACACATTCTGTGTTAGATTTTCTACCCGGTTGAGCTTGAAAAACCAAAGCTTAAGTACTAAATGTTTCCCTAAGGCCTGAATGGACTTAAAAGGACATAGGTGCAAAGAGAAAAGAAAGGAAAATAGGGGGAGAAAACACGGCTTGTTAAGTTGTTGCAATAATCTCATGCTGAGAATAAAGACCTTCAGAGTTAAGAGAATGAAAAACACTCTTCTAAATAGATTGCTTGCTTTTGTTGCACAGGTGGCAAGGCCTGGAAATATAAGATAGGGGAACAGCAGGGCAGCGTGCTAGCATTTCATTAAGCTTAGAGAATAACAGAATTGTGGAGTGATTTCTTCCCACTATATAAGAGACACAGAATTTTTGACAACATGGACTTCAGAGTGCTGGTTTGCAGGTATGTTTGCTACCAGGAAATATTCTAGGGAAAGAGTATTTTGTGGACATTGTCCCCTCTACCCCTTCTATTAAAACAAAGTTCTGTCATGTGGAGCATAAATTTGTGATCATCATTATTTTGAACTTTCCATATTTTAAGTACTCGCACACTATCAATATAAAGTCAATGCACTTTTAAGTAATACTGCTTTTGAAAGAATGTTGCCTTTAAACACTGCCAGTTAAAATTATACAAGGTTAATTCTCCATGGCTTTGGTCAATCCCATGGATTCAGATCCTAAATTACCCTTCTGAGCAAATGAACAGTAAAGCTAAACAAAAGACTAATTACTATTGGTGAACATGAGGAATGAAGAAAAATTTAAATAAATACATAAATATTGGTTGCTTTCATCTGCCTCGAACAAAAGTAAAAAGTGAGTTGGCCAGCACTCCTAAATTATATTTTCCTACCCTAATTTAAAGAGGTCTAGTAAAATCCTTAATCTCATGCACCACTGATTTTAATTTGGTGGTTATTTCCAATCATATTGAATATTTGTGTTACTGTCTCATTTTATACCCAAAATAATTATTCGTACTTTAGGAATTCACTCTAAATATGAGGATGCAACTTGGAAAAATACAGAAGCAATTTACAGCTAATATTTATTGAAGGATTGGCTATATTCCAAATCCTTTCTGAAATGATTTTTAATGCGATATATTGTTTAATCTCCCAACTTTATAAAAGAACATTCTTTTTCTTTCTTTCTTTTTTTTTTTTTTGAAGTAGAAAACCAACTTAACCATCACCCTGTTTCAGGACTTACTGTACAATGTAACAGTTTCTTCAAATTCTAAAACAACTTCTACATGTCAGAATCTCATTAATACTTTTCCCTTATTTTAAAGTCATAAAGTGTTTATGAAGCAAAAGTTTTTGCCCATGAAAAAAAAGGAGAAAAAAGAGAAAAGAAACTAGCACTTCCTGAATACTACAATGGGATAGAAGTCTGTGACATAGACCTCTTTTTCATTAACTCACCACAATGCTATAGAGAATGTCATCTCCACTCTGAAACCAAAAAAGTTGAAACCTAGAAGCTGTAAGGTAAACTGCTTAAGTCCTCACATTTCGTATGAAACCCTAGTGGAAAACTCTCTACTCCACCTTTCCCATTCACCTCTTTCTCTAAATAATCCAATTCTACATGAACTGTTGTGTTTCCTCCCCTCAAATCCTCACCCTGCAGAAGAATCACTTCATGTACTGAGAGAGATTTCCAGTAACTCATACAGCCCAAGAGCTTCCTTCCTCAGTTATGATTCACCCAAGCATTCATTCAGGAGTAATTATCGAGGATTTACCATCTGCCAGGTATAAAAGCATGAGAACCACTTATATCATCACTTTAACCCTCAGGGAGACCTTAACTTTATTAATGTAGAACAGAAGCCTAGAAAGCTGATTATTTGCCCCCGTGTCATATAACTAGTAACATATCCCATCTAT